>KV875108.1:0-170439 GCA_001879275.1 Coniochaeta ligniaria NRRL 30616
CCCTAACCCTAACCCTAACCCTAACCCTAACCCTAACCCTAACCCTAACCCTAACCCTAACCCTAACCCTAACCCTAACCCTAACCCTAACCCTACCTCTACTTTCTCTAAGTCAATAGAGATTCTATCTATACCAACGATAAATCCTAGGAACTTAGTCTAAGTAACGTAAAATTCGTATTTATCGAGGTTAGGCTATAGGCCTACGGCTTTCAACTTTTCTAAAATACAACGTATATAGATTTAATACTCTTCAATTAAGTTAAAGAAAATAAATATATCGTCGATATATACGCTACAAAAGTTATCGAAGTATTCTATCAAAGCCTCGTTAATATAATATTAAAAAGTTAATAGGCTATTCGTTAAGCCGAATAGCAAAACCTTACATTTATATATACTATAACGCGTACGGAAAATCGTTATTTTCTCGCTATTAGGGTACATCCAAATACAATAGAAGGCCTAGCGAATATCGATTTTCGAAAAGATCTTTACCCTAGAAATACGTAAAAGAGTCTCCTTAATCAAAGGTAATAGATATCGGTCCTTCTAAGTAATAGCGTTAAGCCTCTTATAGTCGATACAAAACCGTAATCCTCTATTTACTTTTAGCATAAAGAGAATAGGTGCTACCTACGGCGTAAAGCTAGCCTCAATAAATCCTTTAGATAAGTTCTTAATAATATATTAACGGTAAGCCTCTAGTTCTTCAATCGATATCTTATATAATAGACTATAAAAGAAGTCGTTTACCGATTTCCCTTCTTCTAGTTTAATCTTATAGTCGTAAGATCTCGGCGAAGGTAGCTTATTCGATTCTACCTTGCTAAAGCTATCTAGTAGGTTATAGTAGTATTCGGGTACTATTTCTAAGGCCTATTTGTAGAGCTTAGGACTATCTTTAGCGAAGGCTACGTCGTAGGCCTACTACTTATCTTAAATAAACTAGTCGATTTCGTATAAACTCGTTACTCCGATATACGACTTCTTCGCTAAAAGCTTCAACGGAGTAGCGCCGATAATAGCCAAATCGATAATCTTACAAATCGGTCGAGTTAATCGTAATCCCTTCGGGGTGATAGTATATACTATGGGAGGTAGAAGGAATAAGGCTAGCGAAGAGCGTAGACGTTATTCTATCAATACTATCTCTAAGGAAAAGAAGCGTCTTAGAACTTCTTAGGGTAGGTCCAAGTTATTCGCAAAACGACGATAGTCGAGAAAGTACGTCGCCGACGTAAACTAATCGCTAACCTATTCTTTTACCTTACGACGCTTCTCGTTATAAAGTTCCTTTATATATTATCGTATCTAATCTAAAGTTTTAGCGTAATCTAAATCTCGGTAGCGTCTAACCTTACAACGGTATAATTCTTTTTCGAAAACGGTATCCCTTCGATATAAATCTACGTTGTATACCGAGTCTAGCTTTATTAATAATCTATCCAATTTAATATCGTTTAGCTTATTCGGTCTCTAATTAGAGGGGAATACTAAACGCCGATAATGGAAGTCTATAAAGATATTATAAGCGGCGAACTATTTACAACCGATGATTAAGTTGTACTTTATATCGATAATAAAGAAATAGGTATTCTAAACTATACGACTTTGTATTCGAAGATACCTACGTAAAGCTATATCGATCTATTAATAAGATTTACTATTAAAACCGCTAACTAAGTATAGCTTAAAGCTCGTAACGACGTCTAATTTTAGGCGCTTCTTTATCTATTTAGCGAAAACGGTACTTACAAATAAATAGCTATTTACTCCTATATTAGACAAAGCATTTTCGATAGTCAAAGATATTCTATTATAGGCTATAGTACTAGCTACTATTAAAGGTGTTCCTCCTAAGTATCGGAAGAGAAAGTCGTATAGTATATCCTTAAAGGTATCTTTAATACTTACGATAATTAATACGTTCCTTAGGAGAGAGTCCTTATTCCTTAGAGTGTTTAGTTTTTCGAAGTCTTAGCCTTAACCTCGTCGACTTCGCCGAAAACCTTTCTTATCTTAATCTTATTCGTAAGATCGTCGTTATATTTATCGATAATAGCCTAAATACGGGCCTAACGATTTAGTAAGGCGGGCTATACCTTCGTTGGATATTCGCGAGTAATATAACTAGTCTATTCGTAGTTGAAGTATCGTTTTTCGACGATGAGCTTCTTTAGCTTTTTAACGGGTATACGCTTACGAGTTCCACCTTTAGAGGTAGTAGTAGTAATACGTTATCCTAAGTTCAACGTAGTCGTCGTAGTCGTCTTTTTAATAGTAGTCGTAGCCTTAGTTGTCGAAGAGTTTCGGGTAGCATCGTACGTAGTATTCGCCTACTTATAAATATAGGCGATTTAGGAACCGTAGTTAATAAAGTCTTCGAAAGTAAAGCTTATATCGATATAGAAAGTGGCCAAAGTAATCTTTAGGTTAGGGGAGAGCTTATAGTAAAACTTGGCCTTTTAATCCTCCTTATTTTTATAGTATTTACCGGCTAAACGTATAAAATTGTTCTTAAAGGTATCGAAATTGCCCTCAAACTTTATCTCTAAGGCGGTATATTCGACTAACGCCTCTTCGAATTCGTTCTTATTAATATACTCCGACTAGAGATACTTTAGTAGTTTATCGGAAGTATCGAGATAGTTAGAGTTCTTCTCTTCGAAGTAGAGCTATAATAACTAGGCAACTATTCTACTAAAGTATCCTTCGATGTAAGTTATCTTCGTAGTATTGTTCTTAAAGTAATCGATATTAACGTAAAACTTACTTTTAAGGTTCCGAAACTAGACTTCGAACGGAAGCTTATCCTTATTCTTATCGTTGTAGAAAATTAGAGGGTCGGAGACTTTCGCGGAGCGCTTTATACTTCCCTTAGTATAAGATAAGCGAGTATTATCGACGGAAGTTGATTAGCGAGCGTTTATTAACAAATCGACTATATAGTCCTAAAGCTACTAAATTCGCTTATCTTTCTTAGCCTATTAGTCGAAGAGCGAGGTAATAATAGCCTCCTTCTCGTTTAACTTCTCCTATATAGACTATAATACGGCCGTATTATCTACTAGTTTCTCGGCTATAGTCTTATCGTCGTTAAGTATAGCTAATACGAAGCGTCGAACTTCCTTATTAAATTTGTAGTACTAAGTAACGAAGATATTACGTTCGTTTTCTATATTCTTCGCTAAGCGAATAACGTCTTATACCTATTACTTGCGAGCGATTATTAGTATCGTCCGGAGCTTAACCTTAGCGAATATAGTAGCCTCGTTCTACTAAATAAGGCTTAAGAAGCCTTTCTAATCGATGATTCTATTCGCGTTAGGCTAGGCTACCTTCCCTTCTTCTATTAGAGGCGTAAATAGTATACTAAGGCCTATAGCTTTTTTGCTATAATATTCGACGAGTACTATAAGGCGTACTAGCAAATCGACTATAATAGTATAGTTGAAGTCGAATTCCTTATAGTTTAAGTGGTTCGAGGTAGTTAATATCTCTTAGTACTTATCCGTAAGATAGGTCTACGAGATCGCTATATCTTCGGTCTTAAATAGCTCATCGCCCTTAGCGTAGATAGTAGCGGTATTAGTATATTCTAAGCCGTATAACTAAGTAGAATCTAGGGATTAACGCCTAAGCTTAGTAGCCTAGATCTTCTTAAGCGCTAGCTAATTCTTCGTAAGATCGACGAAGTTGAAGTAGACTTACTTTTTAACGGTCTTAATCTACGCGGTAAGCTCCTCCGAAGTACGCGCTATAATATCTATGTATCGGATAACTAATTAACATAAGATCTATCCGTTTCTATCGTAGTCTATTAGCGATTAATACTTAGCGTACGAATCGCGTATCTTTAGGTTCCTACGGGAGTAGGGATTAAGGTTTCGGGGTTTTAAGTAACGCGTTACAATCTACAAAAACGCGTAAGATAGAATATTAATTACGCCTTCCTAGGCAATAGATAAGAGCTAGAATATAGTATCATAAGCGGTATATTCGGCAATAGAGACTATTGCTATAATAAGCCTACTACCTATAGTAATATTCTAGCTAAAGAGCAAAAAGAGGAAAATAGTGGAAATCGCGAGATCTGTAGATCTACAAAGGCAAGCGCGATGTGGGCGCACAGGCCACCTCTAGGCGCACAGGCCACTTCGGGGCTGTGGGCCCTGGCCTAGGCTAGCGCAGTACACAGACCGCTCCACACTTGCACTAGTGCCGCAGCACAGGCCACCTCCAAATCCACTAGTGGCCCAAAACCCACTGGATCCTGCAGCCAGAACCTGCCAACCGTAACAATCGCTAATTAAAGTTTTACTCCGATAATCGGCGACTCTAAGATTATATAAGTATCTTAGCTAGAGTAGAGATCGGAGATTACGTAAAGATAGCTATCTTGTGCGACAGATGGTGAATTGGAGGGGCACTAGCGTAGCGCTAGCCGTGAGCACAGACCGACTTTCTGTGTCGATGAGCAGATAAAGCGATAAGCATCCGAGTCCATCGAGCTTCACTCGCAAGTAGCGCTGCATCCCACGAAATAGGTGCATCAGAACCAAAGTTAACAAGTAATTAGGATCAATTGAGGCCTATGCAATGCCGTTGCTAGTTTTTGAATGCGACATTTGGATCTCGAGATGTGCTCGGCTTTCGTATGCGATAACTAGCTGTCGCATGTTTTCGTGTGTGTGGGGCAGACGGGCTTTTCTTGTTAGCGGCACCTCTTCGCAACGTCATTTGCTGACGCGCCCGCGTCGCACACATAGATATCGCGGACATAACACTCTCATCTTTTCCTCCAACATGGACAAGTCCCTATTTTCCTCTTATCTCATGCAGCGCAGCTTGAGCGGTAGTTCCAGCAGCCGGTCCATCGAGAGCTGGCTAGAGACAGTCGCGTCGTCCCATGCTCCAGAGACAGGGACAGAGTCGCCACCTCGAGGACGTCAGCTCAAGCGCAAACGGGCCTCAATGGTGCCGCCAGTGGGACCCGATGGACCGCGCCGGCCTCCGTCACCAGCCAAGCGCCCGCGACTCGACTCCATCGCCGCTGACGACGACGACGCGCAGGAAGCGTCATCACGCCTCTCCGTACGTAGTGCATCGTCGCGACGGCTCTCCGTAGTGCCGTCGCTCCCAGCCAGCGCGGCGACGTCAACGCGTCGCTCTACGTCGCCAACTAAGAACGTGCTCGACTTACTCTACTTCAAGAAGCCGGTCCGGTACGATGCCCTCGCCGACAACCCTTTTGAGCAGCTGCCCGACGATGTGCGCGACCTGTTCACCGAGATCTACAACATCGGGCAGCACGAGTCCTTTATTCCGGCCGAGGTGCGCCAGGATATCCAGATCATGGTGGGCGACCTCCACTTCCGCAGCCGCTGGTTCCAGGAGCCTGCGACTACCTTGTCGCCGGCGCAGGCCTTCCTCGCCGGAGCGACGCACAAGCTCATCGACTCGGGCCAGCGCAGCACCAAGCCCACGACACCAGAGGCGTTTGCCCTCCGCGAGCTCGATACCCTACGGGACTTGGAAGAGGCAGCGCGCGACTGCGTCTCGGCATCAGAAGCAGCCTGGCACACGCGCGTGCACGTCCCTCTCCTCGCCCACGCGACGTCCGGGTTCCGCTCCGTGGCCGTCGAGCTCGCGTCCACAGCCCAGATCGCACGCGGCGCCATGCCTCCAACGACTCACAACGACGGACACGACGTCTCCCAAGGCAAGATGATCGACATCGCCGTGGTCCTCCGCCCCACCCCGAACACGCGCCTCGCCAACGCTATCGCCGCCGCCGCCGCTAGCACCAGCGGCGGTGCTGATACCTTCGAGTCCGTCAACCAGACCAGCTACCCGCCGCTACGCTTCTGCCCTGTGGCCGTAAGCGTCGAGACTAAGGCGTCGTCTGCCGATGTGGAAGCGGGCAAGGTGCAGTTGGGTGTGTGGATTGCGGCTTGGCACAGGCGGATGGACGCCCTGCGCACGAGCGGGAACGTGGGGACAGCCATTGTTACGCTGCCGCTGTTGCTCATCACCGGACACCAGTGAAAGCTCATGTTTGCGTGTGATCGCGGGGACGCCATTGACATCGTAGCCGAGTTAAGCATTGGTGACACCATGGGGATTGTTAATATGTATCGCTTGGTTGCCGTGTTGCGGGCAATAGCGAGGTGGGTGCAAGGGCCGTATACGAGGTGGGTGGAGAGGTGGTTCTTGGGTTAAGTTGGTATTTCTAGCGAGTCTTACGTATTTAGTCTCGTAGTATTTTCCCCTTCGAAACCGACGTACCGGAGGGATATGACAGCTCGATGTGAGAATGCGCCCGATTGCGCTGAAGGTCAGACAGACTTACTAATGGTAGTTAGGGCGATGCCTTCGTTGACAGCGGCGGCCGCTGATTTCTTTGCCGCAGTGGCAGTGACTGCGACCATGTCGGACATGTTCGCAGAACCTTGATGAGAGAGCTCGTCAATGATGGTTTGAGGAGTTGCGACTGAAAAGAAAACTTACTATGAACGATTTATTGCGTACGGTGGTCGTTATGGCAATTGAAGTTGTACGATGAGCTTTACTTCGCCGTGAGTGGTAATCCGTATGTGGGCGACGAAAGGTTTCAAACATGACTTCACTTGGAGGGTGGAAAATGACCCGGTTGTGTGGATATGTCAAATTCCATTTATAAGCAACATCGATTGTAGCGAGGAAGGAGCGAATGGTTACCTCTGTCAAGAGGTGGGCTGTGACAGATCAGAATACGTGATGCAGCGTGTGCGTCAGGAGGAAGGCGCCGTGGAAATTCGAAAAGGGCAGCAGCAGTTGTAGGGGGCGGCTTGGTTCCCACGAAGGGTGCCTGCACAGTGACTCTGTGTTCCCTAAGAGATTTGCAGAGCATCATGTCGAGATATAGCATTGCAGGTGTTGATAGCATAGTGTGATTCCACCGGTAATAGCGATGGCCAAATATATGCCGCGTGCTCGCACTCTTTGCTAAATGTAGGAGAGCATTAGGGTGGTGCTGCGCTCTGCTTCGAAGAGATGTTGCTGAGGAAGGGAGGATCTCTCTTGGTGGAAGTCCCGGCTGGTCTCGAATACCGAAGCTTTGTAGCTTCACACCAAGCGATAACAGCCAGCAGATGGCGGTTTCGGATATGGAAACTTCGACAGAAGGCTTCAAGCGAGACGGTTGCTGAGACTGCGCCAGTCGTCAGCCAATAACGAGTCGTGGCCGACCCTGCCTCGACTCCAGCGAAGTAGCTGTTGCTACTGATTTGGACGAATCGAAGATGACTGAGCCGCCAGTGACCGCTTAAGGCATAGATGTAGACAAGCTCTACCTAATACTAAGTGTGTGAAGCACGAGGCGAAGCAACGTCTGTTGGCTACCTTTAGGAGCGAGTAGTACCGAGCGCCATGCTAAGTAATACGCCTATCGTAATAAACCCTGCTGTTACTCCCAAAAGACTAAGGCGCTGTCTTCTGCTCCAACGATAGTAATGAAAGATAATGCTGCAATCGATGGCAATAATGATATACAGCCCGAATGCTACGTTGTTGAAGTAAGGAAATGTAAGTACGCTGACCGGATGAATCAAATGCCTCAACACGCAAAAGGAGACAAAAGGATAGACGCTGTACGCGGCGTTATCGATCTTACGTTGTCTATGGAACGTGATTTGATCGATGTTGTAGAGGTGGAATCGAATGGTGGAGGCGCGACTATGCTTATAACTTCATATCATCTGCAGTTAAATGCAATACAAAACGTAGCGATAATAGCGTCGACGTTGCAGCTATCATTGCGGCGCATTAGTCGGCATCCTGATTCCCGAGGGCATTTAGATAAGGAAAGAGAAAGAATCTTCCAAGTAGCGAAGGAGAAGACTTTTCCAAAGATGACTTTCGTAACGGAACCGATCACGCAGTTATAACTCTAATAAAACGACACTTCGCTAGGGGAGATTTTCGCTGACGCTCGAGATGCGTGATGGTACATTGTATGTCGAAGTGGTAGTTCGTGTACAAGGTAGAGAGCATCGAGTATTAGTACCACTGAGTTGCATCAGTTTTTAAACCCCCTCGTCCATAATGCTATCTTAATGACATGGTGACACTGCAGCATTTAAGTGAGAATAGTAACGTTCCTCAACCGCTCAGCCATTCTGAATAAGCCTCTTGGCTACCAGTGCAACCGAGTCACACACATCTCCGGCAATGTTTCAATTGGAGGAGGTATCGGGTCAACACACCTTAGCCAATCCGAAGTCATGTTATGCACAAGTGAACGCTGCTCCATATAATAGACGGGAGGTACGGACTTCGGACTGCCGGTACAAGTGGAGAAGGTACAGTGGGTGCACGCTGCTAAGGTCAAGGATAAAAAGGTAACCGCCCCCCCTCTTGGACTTCTCGGCCGTTCTTCATTCCTTCCTCATCCTTATCTTCTAGAGTTTACATCGCATGTCTATGCTTCTACTATTACTTCTGTAATTGTCGGCCACATGTATTTCATCGCCAGTCAGTCTCTGGCCTGCTGCTACTCTTTTTTATTAATGACATGATGAGATAATTTGACACTCCTCAGCGCTTCCTTTGGGGGCAGCTCGATGCCTCTAGCCGCATAGGGGAAAGCCTCACGGTGCCGATACTCTGTGTCGCTGTCGGGCTACTAATCGCTGCTGAACTGGCGCCAATCGTCACTCGTCGAATCTGGTCCAGAGGGCAGACAAAGCAACAATAGAAGCCACACAACGGAAGCCACGATGCCTTTGCGTGGTTGTCCCGGCAGCGGCGGTGAAGGTGGTGAGGCACCGGACAACCTTCAATTCGAGATTCCGCGTTGCTCAAGCAGCAAACACGCCCCCTCAATTCTGTCAATCGAACCAGTAGGCAATGTGAACTCGTTCAGGCTTCCGGATACTTGGACAATATCATGACAGTCAAATCTATCGTCATTCTCACGGTTTGAGCAAGCAAGCCAAGCCCACTATCTCGACCCCGCTCGCACACGACAAAGTCTGGCCGTACAGACGCATGCAGAACCAGCAGATATGGCACCGGTATCCCGGACACTGCGAGAAGGAAGAGTTGCCAAGCTGGCTCATCCCACTGACAGTAAGGTGCCACCGCGGCCGGGCAAGAAGCATGCGTCTGTCTTGGTAAGTCTCGCAAACACAACCTTGCCGAACTACGGTTCCCAAAGCTAACGTGTTGAAGTCAGGCCGCGCACAATGGTGCATCCCTGAGCTCTCGCAGAAGACCGAGCACCCGACCCTATTCATCCACGAATTCCTCCTCCGCCGCGAAACATTTACATCGATACTCCCCCTCGCACTGCGTACCAGCGGACAGCGCTGCGCCTTGTCCGCGAACAATATGACAAACCTGCGTCGACGCGGCTACTTCATGATCAAGCTCTGTACTGCGGATTGGAAGGCGGGCACCGATCCGAGGGACTACCTTGTGGCCCGGCTAGACGACAAGAAGGCACAGGCACTACTGGGAACGATGAAGGCGGCTATCACCGGGGAGTTGGCAGACAGCCCGCTCAAGGGATTTGAATACGTTTCGCCGAGAAGCAAGAAAGATTACACAAAGGTAGACTGGGCGCCCGCCAACGCCCCTGCGGAATTCACCCTCCCAACTCTCGAATCCTTGGTCTTCTCCCCTACCAACCGGCAGAAGTGGACCGACCACGGCGCCGATCTCGGAAAAATGTTGATAAACGAGACGGTCGCGCATCCGCCCACGGGCAGCATCGGCTACTACATCGGCCCCAAGCCTGACATCCCGGAAAGCATCTGCACGCCCCGCCTCGGCTCCGGCTTTCATGCCGACAAGGGCATCCCGGGCGTGACGGACGAGTATCTGTATGCCTCTTTGCGAGCCGGCAGCGCGTCGTCGGTTCATCAGGAGGATGTGTTGCTATTCTCGGCCAATAGCCTGGTACTCGGACACCCGAAGGTGTGGTTGATCACTGGGCCGGAGCACGAGGAGGCAGTCGAGCGAGTGGTGGAACGGAAGGTGTCTGTCAAACGGGTTAATAAAGACAGCCAGTATGTCCGCCACCAGAACCTGTTCTTCAACACAGACTTTTTAGGGGATGAGGTGGAGAGTTTCGTTGTGCCGCAGATAGAGGGGGACATTGTGATTACGTTGCCAATGGCGTATCATGAGGTCATCGTACACCTTTTGTGACGTTGCTTGTGCGGTTGATCCGATTACCGAGGAGATCTACGAGGCGCCGTTGGTGGACTTGATTCCAATTGATACGACTGGCTGCAAGGTGACGTTTAGGCGCCCTTTGCGGTCCGACAATGATGTGGCCAAGTGGCAGCGAGCAGGGCAACCCAGCTACGGCAATGATGCCACCGTAGAGGAAGACGTAGGCGTTGACCGTCCCATGACGAAAGGTGATGACGAAGAAGATGCTATCGCGGTTGGAGACGATGGTGGCGACAACCACACAAGCGAGGATGGCATTGCCGAGCCACCCATCGTGAGCAGCGCGACTCCCCAGGCCACGGCAGAGCAGAACACGCCGGCGCCGCGTTTGCCGTCCGCTGAGACGGCGAGTGGTCTAGCAATACGAACGACACCTCTCGTCGGCAACACCATCCTGCCTGCATCGCCACGCGCAACAGAGTTGCCCAGCCACCCACCGTCAGCACTGAACATTCAGCTCCATCCCCCACCGCCACCCTTATCGGCGCCCAGCTCGCCGCCCACATCCGGACGAAAATACGCCGTCTTCGAGCTCGCGCTGTTACGCGCCTTCCCAGATCAACTTGCACGAGACATAATGTCCGTCCCGGAAGCAATGGCCGTCACTTTGCATCCGGCCGTACTGGCGAGGACATTTCAGCTATTTTATGTCAGTCTCTTCTCGGATCCTGTGCCTGTCGAGGTGTCGATATCTTCGGAGGATGTAGAGGATAACCTTGTGTCTCTATACGAATTGTACGCAGAGTCGCTTACCGTGGACGAGACGTCGGCGGCTAAGGTCCGGAGGCTGAGGTGGGCAGCTGCGCTGTGGGAAGGTATCATGGGGCGTGTCCGGCCTAAGAACAAATCCGGCAGGGTGGCGCTCAGGGAGAAAATGACGGCGCATGGGTGTGGGCCGAAGTACCATGTGGAGAAATACCTGCGGCTGCGGTTGGAGGGCCGGGCGAGTGTAGAGGGGGTGGATGGGAAGCCGATCGAGGTGTTTGTGGACGAGGCTAAGATTGTTGCCGAGCTAGGGCTGCTTGGCGTAGGGCTGCCGGTTGCGGGAGCGGTGGTGCCTGGGGAGTGGTTTAAGGGGTGCTTTCCAAAGCCGAAGCGGGAGGATGTGAAGAAGGTTAGCATGCTAACGATGACAGTTGTGCTTCAGGATTATCTTAGCATGACGGAGCCGCAGAGGAAGGTGTTTGCAGGTCGGGCTGGAAGGCCGTGGGATGTGCGTGGTAGGGGGACGGAGGAAGGTGCGGTGGAAGTTGTCGCGAGGCTGAAAGCGATGGGGAGTGAGATAGTTGGAACGTGAGTTGGTCTGGGGGAGTGAGCTGGTGCTGGTCTGCGGAACGCTTGCTAGGGGACGGTATGATCTGGGCAAGGACGACGTGGTCAAGCAGTACTAAGGATGCAGATGGTTGACCTCAAGATGAGCTAGTCGACGTGGCTGCAGTTGTAAAGAAATGCTGTCGATATATGGCTAACGAAGACTTGACGACTTATGACTTGATGGAGGCTGATACCATGGTTATAATGTGCTGGAATTGACAGTGGGTAGCTTCCATGAGTAAATTGCTTCGCTGATCAATAATCTGGTATTGAACTCCAATGCTTTTCTGAAATGACTGACACACTTCTCTCGAACTTGCAGCCAGGGCGAGTGCTTTCATTGGCGAATGTTGTAATGGAAGTACCTACCTGAGGTTCAATTGTACTTGGTTAATACAGTGGTCGGACTTAACTACCACTGTGTGTAATGTGCAGATTCTCACCATCAACACAGTGGTTGGACTCTCTGGTCACTGTGTCTACGATGTACTGTGGTATGTGTCACAGAAGGCAACTGTCTCTATTCGCTATTCAGCCACACTGCCAAGACAGCCACAATGGCATTCTCGTCCTCGGATGACCTCGGATAAAACACTGCTTGGTGATTTTTGACTGATGTTCGCCCACTAAGCATTCTAGTGTAGGGAACTACTCTGCCATAAAAGACATGGTCCTTCAGTTTGGCGCCAAAAGCTGACCACTGTGATTAGCGAGCAAGGTAAACTCTGATTCACGCGAACTGGATAGGTGAAGCAATTGCTAACTTGTCCCCTGTGGGATGAGCTACCGTCGAGATATATCCCAAAGTCTCACCTTATGAGTCGACGGCATATGTCGGTAAGGGTATGTTGGGATGATATCCATGTTTGGATCAAATTGGTTAAGTAAATACAGTGATCGAAATCTGGATCGATGCAGTGCTGCCAGTGCACAGGTATGCGGAGGCCTTAACCCACATCTCTTTGCACCGGAATAACTTCTCGTTCCCATCGGCGGTCCCGTACACAGCGCCAACGGTATCACGACCGGCTTGGTGTTACAGGCATCAGGCGTATTTCCCATACGCCACAGGATCTTGCCCGCGTTCATGTCCGGGAAGATCTCCTTTCCGGAAACCACGTAGCCGTACTTCATGTACAAAGCCGTGACGATGAGTCCGTGGCATTGGACCAGGTTTTCCGGGTTGATGTCCGCGCCGAGCTCGAGATTTGTGGATGTTCTGGATGTAGCTGCTGAGGAGCGGGCTGTTGTTGAAGAGCTTCAGGGACACGGCGCCCCCAGCTATCTCGGCACTGTTCATCAGGGATCCATTGGATCCTGCATGCCACAACGGCCTTCTTCGCATCCCTCGTCTTGACGCGATTGTCACAATCTGTTGAGTGTAGTGTTACACCGGGCATTTCTATCGCACGGCTAGCCAGCCAGATGTCTCCAAGGACACGTCTGCCCATCGCGGACTATGTGCACCTTTGCGTGGACATACCTGTTCCGTCTCCGTCCGAGTTCTCCGCCGAAGATGCGCTGCGATCTCTTAGCCGAGGCTGCCCTCTTTTCGGGGCTGCTGTTAATATCCCGAAGTGTCGATGTGTAGCTGGAGATATCATCGTCGCGCTTCAGGTCGAGAAGTCCGTTGTAGCTGAGCTGGTTCGGCACGGCTGCCGGCTATGGCTTTTCTCTCTTTGCGAGAGACGGGAATCGTGCTGGTCTCGATGCGAGTGAGCGATAAGACTAGCCATGGCGGCGAGTCGGACCTGACTTGCGACGTGGAAGTGAGGGGTAGTCCTTCGCAGGTGGTCCTTGTGTTGGGAGATGTCGTAGGCTTGACGATGAGAGCTCAAAGTAGGATGCAATATGATAACATGTAGGTACGCTTAGGCTTCTAGCTACCGCTCGGCAGCGATAGCTGATTCATCGTCTACTGCTCGGCGTTTAGCTCTTGGTACGTCTTCATGAATCTATGGACAAGAGTAAGTAGGAGAAAGAGCCGTACTGGAGCGAGACAACCGGAATCGAGAGACTGCGTGCATTTGGGGGCGGCCTGGCTAGACAGATTTGACAGCACAGGTACATATACATGCCTAGTTAGACTAGCAGGCATATACATACTCAGACCAGCACGCATATGTATGCTCAGACCAGTACTCATATACATGCTCAAACGAATACGCATATATATGATTAAACCAGTACGGAGATATATGCTCAAACCGGGACACATACGTATACTTAAACTAGCATGCAGGCTGCCAGAACAGGGGATATCACTGCCATGAACTCCAAGATACCATGAATCAGGAATCATGATTCATGATGCGATAATACTGGGTAATTGTGCTGAGCTGAACACCTTAACAGGTGGGTCGAATAATAGGATGTGCAAAAGGTACGGCGATATACTGTGAGTAGGTGAGAGCTGTGCACACTCCATTCTTCGAACCAACCTGCTTAAGCTGAGGAGAAGAGCTTGAAGGGGAAGGTGCGACCCACAAACCTCCATTGTGGTTGTATAGTGTATCCATCCCGGCTTGAAATCCCATTTGCTTCCGCATCTGCTCGGCTTTGATGGAATGCTCTGGAACCACCTCAGCTCACCAAACAGATTTTCACAGGCTCACAGCAGTGACGGCAACGAATGCTTGCATATCGGTAAGGGACCTGATTGGTAGTGGGGCTGGATTCACGGTTCTAATCTTACTTATCAGGGCCAATGTGACAGCCCCTGCAGCTCAACTCAGCTGTGACCAGATAGGGAAACGGCCACGCCGATGTATGAAGTCGCAAGTTGAAGTGTGAATCTTCTACCAACGCTCGCCACATACGACAGTCATATCCGTGTGATGTGCAGCTAGCTTCAACGAGGATGTTTGCAAGGATTGGGCGAGCTTGAACATCTGTGTGCGGTTGCATCCAGGTTCAAGCCGCTGTCAATTGACTTTGGTACTGCTAGTGTACTGTCTACCAACTTCAGAAGTTCAATGTTGTGGTAGAATTTGTACCACAAGTTCGACCTTGTGGCAGAAGTTGTACCACAAGTTCGACCTTGTGGCAAAAGTTGTACCACAAGTTCAATGTTGTGGCAGAAGTTGTACCACGAGTTCGACTTTGTGGTAAGAACTACGCCATAAGTTCAGAGCGCTCTGTGTGTGTGGGGTAAGTGGTAAGCGAGGTCGCGCAACGACAATTGGTGCTGCAGACCCGGCTTGCTTGTGTAACTTGGTCGCAAAGATACGCTCTGTCTGCTGGCACTATCTCTCTCCAGGATCCTATCCTGGCAAGTTCACTTTCCAAGCATCAAAGACAAATACTTGGCCAACTGAAAACCATCGGATCCCTGTTTGCCACCAATGTGTATCGTCTATGTCAAGCAGTGGACCTGCCTCTGCGATGTGGAAACCAGGAAAGAAACATGCGATCAGGGGAAGGACTTAAGCGACATCACGAAATGCCCCGCGTACAAGAAAAAGACCGAGTACCTTGTATCTGGCTATTGTCCCTCCTGCCAGGCAGACCAGGCAAGTCACACAAAGCGGCTTTGTTGACGGTATATCGGTTGCTGACGAGTGACAGTGATGCGGCAACACTATTTATTGGGCACCAGCGGCCAGGCACACTGAGGTGGATGTCGTTGTTCTTCGGGTAGTAAGGTGTGTTCCTGAGAGAATAGGTCAGTTGGGTGGATTATGAGCTTCTCAATGTTCAGGTTTGGAACGCACAAAAGAACTTGTTCAGCGAAATGAGATCAGCTTCGAATGAGTATAACTCTGAACGCCACCACGGTGATCGTTTCTCCATGGGGATCTTGCTCCCGATGTGTCCTGAACGCCCAAAGTCGATGACCACGAGCTGCCCTTTCCCATTTATCATGACATTCATAGGATGGAAATCATTATGAACGATCCCCTTCTCGTGTATCTGCCCAAGGCATTCAACGAACTCACTCTTTTTAACCGGTGTGTCTGGGCTAATGGCCAAGAGCTTCTCCATTCTGAAGCCAAAGATGCCCTTCTCATCGAGGAGTGGCTGTGGATGCACCCGGACAGCAGGTGCAGCACTTGAGCCAAGGTCTCGGAGGATCTCAAATTCGTCCCCAATGAACCGTCTCTGGCGGTCGTTGGTGGCGACCTTGCAAACTGGGAACTGCTCGTCTCCGCTGGCAGGTCCATGGTCTAGCAGTCTGATATGAGAGTCGGCACCGTAGCACAGCACCTGTGATATGGCCCACAGCTCGTCAACTTCAGGGCTGTGTGAGATGGGAGTAACGGTTGCGCCGGGGACTTGTGGGAAGGATCCGAGATCGGGGAAGTTCCGCCAGTCGCCTTGCCAAGAAACACGGTATTCCTGTCGCCGAAAGTCTATGTTTGCCGCATACATGTCGCCAAACTTATAAATGTCGGTCACCTGCGCTGCTTTAGACATGTTGCCGAAAGAATAACGGTGAAAGGGTGTCGCAACATTGGTACTTTGCCAAAGGTCATGGGATGGAAGGAGGGGCAAGAAGTTATGGGGGAGACTCTGCACAGATCACGTGCTCTTGCAGCGGAGCTCCGGGCCCGAAGGTACTGACCAATTAGGATACGCCATCTTCTCGAGATGGCGCTCTTGGGTCGAGGTCGTCACAGTCGTTCCAGCTTGCCACAGCGACGGCGACGGCGACAACTCGTATTCCTGCCGTGGGTGTATAGCTTACTGCGACGAGGACGGATTTGTGACACTCTAGACGAAGAGTAGCGGAGGGTGTAGCGAGGTAATAGGTCGATCTCGTGATAGTCTGCATTGACCTGCGGACTACGGCCTTTACTGACTCGGCCGGGTTTTGAAGAGAGCCGGATAGAGTTCTAGTGAGGGATTGGCGTGCAGATGAGCCTGTCCCTCTGAAGACCTTGTTGCCGGCTTAACCTAAATGTTCAGAATCGCTGTATTTAGTTACAGTAAGCAAAAATGCATGCAGCATCCTGGGGACAAAGGCCCCTTGCTTCCTCGATCTTGTGGTATTGGAAGTTGCAACACGAGGGAAGGTCAACTCGGGTCTCTAGAGTGGCCCGCCTCGAGTGCTGGTAGGCTTCGCGAGATAGAGTGGCGTGCAGAGCCATCAACGTCCTTGAGGCGCGTCTTACAGTCCTGTCGCATGAACAATTTTGACACGTATCAGCATCGTTGGCTTGTCTATGACTTGACATGTCCTGACTTCGGAAGTGGTTATGGTACGGAACCATGGGTAGAATCAATTCTGCTATTCCGTTGTGATAGTCCTCCCCTCTCTCATTGTTTATATCTGGAACATTAGACGCTTCATCTAAAGCTGAGCTCTGTGCTGGGAGATAGAGGCACGCTATCATTGCATCATGTAAGCTCTATCCCATCCCAGAGTTACTCGCCGTGTTTGATCATCCAACCCTCTGTCTAGTTTCATGTTTCGTGGAAAAAGACAAGCAAGCCGGAGCTCGGCTTCCCTTTGTCGGCGACGCGTTTAATTGTGGCACCGGTCTCATACACCATGGTGACAAGTCGGAGATAGGACTGCTTCTCTGAATAATGTTGTATGTGTCGCAGCAGCATGCTAGCAGCACTTCCTCTGTAGGACACAGGACCATGACATTTAGTAACGCCATTGATGATCGCTTTTTCTCTCAGCTAGCTGATACTGCCTCCCTTGAATAGTACCTGATCAGCCGAGTGACGTGGTAATCGAGACACACGACGACTGGAACGGGTTTGGTGCACCGAGTGATTGCTTCGACGATGCTCTTAAGTGCTCATCTCGTCAAGACGGCACGTTCCTGCGGATTTGTGGCGTCCTTGCGGAGAGCTTTGTTGGGGAACCACCTCCTGGTCATGTCGAGCTTCACAAGCTATCGCTCACGCTGCTCATGCCGTGTTTGGTGCACAGGGTACCTTCGTTACTTGAAGGCGTGCATGTGGCAATGTATTTGGAGACGAGTGAAAGGTATATCCTTAAAGCCGGGCTTCTCCATACTTGCCATGCTGATCTGTCGGTGCGGTAGTCATGCACGGCAAGCGGTGTCTTAGTCGAGACCTCTACGAGTACCGTCAGTTTGTTAGCCTGTCGATGCGACGCCTTCTTGGGCAGGCGCCATGGATACAACGGTGATGGTTTCTGAGAAGCTGTATATTTACCACCTGTTGCTGCTGACTGACTTGGCGTCGAACGCTCATGATTTGTCATCATCTGACTCGTCGTCTGTGAGGTGTGGTTGACATGATTTTGCAGTTTCGGTGTCATTGCGAGGACCTAAAACTGTTGTCCGCCAGACACAACGAGTCACAGTCATCTAACCGAGCTGTTGCGACGCGTGAATGCGCCGATGTATCCTATGCGGACAGAATGCGGTTATCGACGGGTGCTATCGTTGAAGGCCGAGCCCCGCATTTAGTCATCACCACTACGGTGCGCCAAATGATTACCCGTGACAAGCTGCGAAGGACTCCAAACCCACTGTTAGTGTAGTGCTAGATCTCCACCACACAGCCACAGGGGGCGCTTGAGTTCCAAGCTCAGAGGAGCAATGTGCCACCGGCATGTATCCGCCCACTCAGAGAATGTCCAGCTGAGGAGACACGAGTGGAACAAATGCATCATGGGCAGCACCGATGTCTACAAGCTGGACATAGGGGCTATCACAACAGCTAATTGATTGCAAATATGACAACAATGCATGTTCCGATGCCATCGAACAATTTCCGACGATTTTTGCATTTCCGATTCATATCATTGAGCTTGTTACCAAAACCTTGGGCAGGTAGAGTTCTCTGTGGTTGGCACGTGATGGAATAGCCCATGCGCACTGCGGGAATATGTCACGTGCGTTCGGAGCCGGGGCACATGGACCCGATTGGCTGCAGCTCCATTAGCGCGGCAGCTGCCAGGCAGGCGCGTTTCCACGCGTGTCTTCTTTTTGCTTCCCTCACCCTTCAGCATTCATAACCGAACTCGTCCCGGCTGCTTCTCCTGTTCCAGATTGAGCTCTTGCTTCGGCTTCAGGTCGCCACTATGAAAACATGGCAACCTCCTATCAATCCATGTGCAGGCTTAGAGGTCTCTTGCTTGCCGTTTGCTCCGCTGTTCAACAGCTGCCATAGTGCCATTTCAGCCGAGAAGACGACAACCACTGCCACCACGGTCACCGAGCCTGCCGACCAGCACGGTGTCGCTGTGCCTACTTCTCGCAGCTTGCAGGTAGAATCCTGTGCTCCCATGATGGCGCACGACGTGCTTGGGTCTGTGCTAACCGCGTTCGTTCATCCATCCAGGGAGTCGCTTCAGCCATCCTCCGCGTTCAGTTCCAGCGCCAAGCAGCCATTCGCCAACCAACCATGCCCGCTGCGACGCTCTTGGGTCTCAACTTGTCGGGAACTTGTTCTAGCTCTCACGGCGATCTTGGCCTCGTGTCGAGACGCCGAGAAGGCTAGACTGAGACTGACGTTGGACAAGTACCAGGTATGTCGGCAGGTCCCAAATATCGAAGCTCGAGCTAACTTCATATGAAACCAGGTTATGATCGACCACTCCTCTCTTCCCTCCTCCGACTTGCTGCTATCACTTGAGCTGGCGATGTCAGTATCCACCTAGTCGACCACAAGTCCCACCGAATTACCCCCCCCACGAGCCAGAGTCATGTCCGGGAACACACGGGCCCGAAACAAGAGGGCAGACATGAGGTGGCGTACTATACTGGTCGCTTGGCGGCATGTGGCTTGTGAAGGACCGATGCGGTTCATTCGCACTTGAATCTATACCTTGGTTCCAGCACGCCTTATTATTCTATATCGACAAGTACCTCGCTGAGGTGACGATGTGCCGGGTGCCAGCGTCGTCGTACCAATGACAGAGCTTACGGAGGTATCGCTGAATCGCGACTAACTATTCTCCGACGCAGAGAGCGGGTCGCCGGAAAGCCTTCGCATTATGCTCTGGTAGCTTTTGTTGTTAGGGAATGCCGCCCAGGGAACTTCCAGAACTGGTAGCTTCCTAATAACCCGCTGGTTTCTGCGACAGTTCCAACGATGGCTGACACTGCACGTGCCATGAATCGGTTGATGGGTCAAGCCGACTTGCGCGTTTTCCTCCACTCGAGAGACACGGCTACCTTTCCTTGCCAACGCCGATTATCACGGCAACACGACAGGCCCTTGATGACCACCACGACAACGACCACGACGACCACGACGACCACCAGAGCCACGGGCATCATCACCAACACGGCGATCACGGTGACGAGGCACCCTTCCTATCATTTGTGGTCTTAGTTCTCTATCTGGCGTCGTCGAGCCACGTCGGCAGCGACATTGTTTCTGGTGGCGCGGCGGTGCTGTTTCCACTGTTTCTGCTAGCATTTCGTTTGATGTGCATTCTCCTCGAAGCCAAGCCTGAACCGATGGCGGACCGACCTTCCGCATGTTCTCGTCTCTTTCGCAAACAATGTTGCAGCGCTTACGGCGACGCTCGCACTCGCACATCAAATGCTGTTGCGCCAACAAACGGCTAGACAACCCCCGACTTGCCACCAAGTTCAAGAACACGCTGAGCCGCTACCGAACATACTTGAGTTTTGGCTGCGCGAATCCGGCTCCAAATGGCAACTGGTGCATGCCGCTTTTGTATAGCACGAAACTGTTGATCGGCTGGTTGAGTGCTCGTAAGCTTACTAGCGCCGCCACATAGTCTGGATCTGCCCGATATGTTGTCTTCTGCTCGGGGACCGGAGCTCCTACGACTGATTGTTGACCGCAAGTCGCAGTCACATCTGCGACTTTTGGAACGCAGCAGAAAGGTGCGGCTGTCAGTAGTCGCATGGAGGAGAATCTCGAGGCACCGTGTCACCTGAGAAACAGTTGGGTGACTGCTTTCGCAGCTCAACCGCAGAACCTCCATTGAGGCTTAGTGGCTTTCACGCTACCTGGCAGCATACTTTGAGCTCTGAGCACATGGACTCCACGCGATGGTGTCTGACATTCTGCCCGTTGGAAACCAGACAGCCCACCCGGGTCTCAGGTTCTCCGAATAGCTCCAGTGTCAAAAAATGACGACGCTTTATTCCAGAAAGTCTCAGAACACTGCGGCAATATCGAAAACCAGGCCTCTGCTCCTGGAAGCACCTGGAGTGCTCTGCGCGTGGGGCCGGGGCAGTGATTACAACTATATCAACAAGTACTTCCATTCTATCCTTATGCTCTCAGCTCCCAATGTGCAACCCCAACAGCCCGGCTCATTCATCAAAACCAACCTCCGCTGGTTTTGCGCTATGTCCAGCCAGCTCCGCGCCTCCCGCTTCTCTACCCAGCTCGCCGACAGCGGTGACATCTACGAAGTGCCAGACTCCCCCCCTCCAGGGATGGATCCAACAACGTACACCCACCGATGGCTCCTCGAGGAAGCGAGACGTCTGTATTCATCTTCTCTACCTAGCCTTCCTTCTTCAAAGACTCAACGGCTAACATCCCCTGATTCGCAGGCCCAAAGCTGACCTCCCGACGGAAGAGACGCAGACGCACAACCAAAGGTATCACCGAGGCCCGACCGCTACTACACCCCTCACCCGCCGGGAGACGAGTCCATGGCACTGCTACTACCAATTACGCGTCCCCGCTCACCCGTGCTCGGCCCAAGACCGACGCGCAGAGACAGAGGGCGCTCGCCAGAGCCAATGCTGCCACGGTTAGGCTTGAGAAGAGGATTCCGGCTCTATCACCTGCAGATGAAGAGGGAGGGGACTGGCAACAGCGGCGCATTGCGGAGTGGGTGGCGGATCAGGCTCACGGGGTGGTTGTACCCGGACCGACGTCGACCGCGCCGCGGCGTGAGGTCGGTGGTGCCACAGCAGACTCTAGAGAGCCCGATACAACGACTGCGACCACGAATAGGTGTGCCAGTGGTGAGATCGATGCGGACTGTTACTGTAACAGTGCCACGGCAAGATCCTTTCAGAACCAGGAGACGACCGGTATGACGATGAGCGGCACGCTTTCCGGTGCAGCAGAAGCCGCATACCGACCACCTGCCGAGATAAGAAGTAAGATCTCGCTTCGAAGCCGGGACGTGGAGGAGGGCGAAGAAAGACAGTCTGCTGCGGTTGATGCTGCTGAGAAAGGAGGCCAAGTGGGCGACCAAGCGGAAAGGATCGTCGCACTTCCGGGTTGGGGACTGCCAAAGAAGGGGTGCGATATGATGTGAAGGCATGGATGGATGTGCTCGTGTACTAGGGCCTGGGGAGAAGAAGGCATTTGGCGGAGATGTAGGGGAGATGGCACCTTCCAAGGGATGATTATGCGACAACGTGGATTGTTGCCAATTACTGGGATAAACTAAACCGCCAAAAGAAATATGAACATTGTCTGCAGCTCTGATCAGTCGACTGACTCCTGGGCCCTTGCTTCGGAATAGCGTATCTGGGCCTCTAAACTATGTTTCCTATCCTAATTGCAGGCAGCTAGTCGCAGAAGACGAAATGGATGAATGGGATTAACCAGGGATACAGGGGAAGATAAGAAATAGACAGTCTTGTCTCATTGCATGCATGTGTGCAAAGACTGGCCGACCGAACAACGAAATACCAGGAACAAAGGTAGTGGATATCATCAGCCTACCGTCGTCATCTGCGCTGAGCAGATCCATCAGAGCTCCTCTGGGTCTCTACTAACGGGAACTTCATCCTCTTTGCGCTATATGCCGCGGTACCTGGGTTCCTCCTGACGGACATATCTCAACCCTAATCTTCACGGGTAGACACAGACAAGTTTCCACCCATGTGTCGTGTCGCGAGACAGGACAAGCACTTGATGCTCCAAGAAACTCGACAGGACTTCATTCGAATGCTTGGTGGTTTCCTGCTGGGCTGAAGTTGGAATGTCACTATTGCGGATACCCCGATACCGGCATGTACCCCCAGATCTAGTGGAGTTTCCAATCGACTTTCCAACTGACTTGCATCTAACCGGGATTTCCAGTTACCCGAGAAGATGCGTATTTAATGCTCCATCAACTCCGAGAGTGCCAAAAATTGCACGCCGCCAAAAGAGTCTTGAGGTTGTATCGGCCTCCATTCCAAGATCCTCCAGTACTTCGGGCACGCGTCAGAATATATTGGCAGAGTCGTACGTTTCACAGATTCCGGTGCGTCCAAAGCGATCTTGTCAGCCACATCGGGTTGATCCCCACCAGGTCGACCGTCAATAGGCTTGCTGGGAAGATGGGTCAGGTGCCTTAGAATTATGATGCGTTTCGAAAGGCAAGGATCCCTCCCTTCATCACGAAAGGCATCGACTTCAAACCACAGGTCCAACTCGGAGCCAATCTCGAAACGACGCGGCCCGAGGATACTTCGGCCGAATGCCCCGAACGATACAATCCGCACCGGATGCTGGCAAGGCCGATCATCGCCCGTAGACGGCATTGTATCTATGACGCATACTGCGCCCGGCTGCCGTTTCGGTCATCTCACAGCTCTGCCGGCGCAAGCCACCGTGGCAGGACATGGACGCCCGGGATCTTCATCCGCGGCAAGTTGGTAGCTTTCTTCCAGAACCGGAACGGCGAATTCTCGTCTGTTCCAAGCCCTGGGGACATGCCGGCCTCATATTGTCGGTGAATGCTATACGACTGTTCATCAGGTCGAGCATACGGTGTAGAGGAGAGCGGCTGAGGTAAGGCTAAGAAGGATTATCTGACACCGAGAGCTCCGTCAGCGATGCAGTCTAATGTCAGTGAGGAGAGCATAGTAGCATACCTTGCATGACTCCCAAAGATAAAAGTTCTCCGATTGGACTGGACGCAACGGTTGGAAAGAGATGTACAAGAAAGGAACCAGTCCGCACTGAGGACATCTATGAGGTAAGATGTTGTCATGGATTTATGTACACGATGGTAAAACGAGCGGGTAGGCTAAGAATGTCTTCGTCAGACATCAGTGGATGGTTTGGGCGCTGCTGGTGTAGTGTTCAGACAGAGTAAGTGGGAAGAATGAGTACGGTGAAGACCACGGGCAAGAACAGACCATGGAGGTATTTTGGACTGGTGTGACACCATATAAAAAGGCAATGGATTAAGCTTCTCCACTCAAAGCATCAACAGGCATAAGGGCTACCTTCCTTCCGAGCCATCTGGGTTATTCTCAACTTCCTATGACTTATCACATTATCCACTCTGGTCCTTGGAAGAACTTATGGTGGTCATCGTAGTAAGACTTGACTTTCCACTCACTTGTTTTATAAAAGATTGCTTAGCAACTCGTTCCTTCCTGTTTTGGAACTGAACCGCCATAAAGCAGGTTCCTAGACCCATCTACCGAGTATCAAGTTGCCTAGGTTTTTAGTACCCTTTATTTCCTTTTCACCTTTCGAACTTTCTACCTTTTCACTGAACCCAACCACTACCCTCTCTCCCAGACCCTCTTCTTTGGGTAGCTAACCTGAGTTGTGAGGTTTCTTCCCTGGTTCGGAGACTTCCTCACAAGCTATTATCTATCTCTTCAACTAACCATTGAACAGGTTCTCTTTACCTTCGTAGGCAACCAGACCCAAATTGGGATAAGAACCCTCTCAAACACATTACGTAGGAATTTCTCACTGAGGTAACAGCTACGAGGCAATCCTAAAAAAAAAAAGGTTATTAGGCGCGAGCTAATAAAACTAGGCTACGTAGGGTTTAAGGTTTGTATTAGTAAGCGAGCCGAATAGAAGATGAACCTTCTTAAACTCTAAGGTCGTATAACTCTTCTCCGATAAGCTTCCTCTAGTACTTAGAAAACCTCGTTAACTTACTTTTAGAAGAGTATATATATAAGTACCTTAGCCTCTTAAGGAGTAGTTCTTTATCTCTAAAACTATATATTTCTTCTACTTCTTCTTTTAAAATTAATATAGTAGCTAAACTTATTATTACGAAAGTTCCTAAGCCTAAGTTTAAAAAAAGCTATATCAAATTTCCTACGATTATAACGCCGATACTTAAAAAGGACAAGTTATTATAAAAGTACTTATATAATAATACTTATACGATTAATAAGATTAACTTCGACGAAATAGAAGTCGAAGACTTGAAGATAATAGTTTTCTTCGAGTAGGAGTTAGTATCTTTCGAAATAATCGACGTTGCAAAGGAAAAGAAATACTTTAATATTTTGAAACAAAATAGGTACTTAGTAGCTATAAAGCTATAATTTCATCGGTTAAAGGAGGTTGTAGAGAAGATTATATCTAAGTAAAGGAGATCGGTTAGGTAGGAGTTGTTCGGTTTAGTAAGAGTTGAAGAAGAGAGTAGTCAAATAGAAGTAGTTCTAGCTTTAGATTAGCCGCTTACTTCTCTCTAACCTCACGTAACCCTTAACTACGTAAGGCCTCCCCTATAGAAGACCTTGACCTCATAGTCAAGGACCCCCATGGAGGAGGAATTTCTCACTATTCTTATCACAGATATCACGTTGTGCTAACCATTATCTGATTAGTTATTCCATCAAGCCACTTCCTTCAGCACTTCACCATGGAGACAGATACTCCCATTCCAATCATCATCGGCTACAAATACCAACGCCATGTCATCCCTCGTCCACGAAGCTATGGCACCTTGATCCAGATGGCCCGCTCCTACTTCTCCATTCCCCGCGGTACTGTTCTATATGTCTCTGTCAGCCCAGAGAACTACGATTCAGCGCCGTCCGCGTACATCACCTTCACCCGCGGAGAGCAGACCGCAGACTTGGCTACCCGTCATATGGTTGCCGATGTCTATGGTCCGCCTCCTCGAGTGCTCTCCGCAGCTGCTGCTGAGGAGCAGGTGTGGAAGAACATACCCGAGAAACACTGGGAGCTGCTCAGAGACGCACTGAAGGCCACGTATCACCCGGCTGATATGACGGTCGTCGTGTTCAGTGAGTCATCATCGAAATCTTCTGCTTTACAAGGTGCTAACACTCTGCCTCCCAGGCGTTACAAGCAGGTGGTACAAGCTAAGAGTCCACAGCTCTTATTCAGCGACCTTGATGAGGTGGATTGTGGCCTGTGTGGAGGACTGGCAGGCCTACAAGTTCAAGGTGATCACTGACAGCCACCGCAAGGAGCTCACGGAGGACAAGACCCTTGCTGACCTTGGCATCACTGATGGCAAGCAACTGAGGATTCACCCGAAAGTCTTTGGCAGTCCAGGCCATTGGGGCCAAGGAAGATATGGACATCTAGGCCGTGGTCCATTCACATACGAACTCCCTCTCCTGTTCTTTCTGCCAGACTTTCCTGTGTATGGTCGATGCCTTAGATCATAGGGCGTCAAACTTGGAAGGAGGGAATGGAGATAGACTCTACATACACAACTCTCGAAGATAGTACAAGCTACTAGGCAGCTAAAATTGCAGTGGTTTTTACACGATTCTGTTCTTACTGTGGAACGTGAAGTTAATCCCAGAAGCAGCTAGTCGCAAACATATGCCATACCTAAATCACTTCAAGAGTAATATAACTCAAACCCCTTCTAATCGGCGTCGACAAGGACGAGTCCATATCCAAGTACACTGTGGTGACGGCTGAGTCCCAAAAAAAAAGGTTATTGAGTGCGAGCCCGATAAATTCGGCTGCGCAGGTTTCAAGGTTTGTATCGACAAGCGAGCCGAATGGAAGAAATGGGTATGCCGTACATCTCCTCAGCAAATATGGTGACTCATATGCCGTAGATCCCAGGTTGGGAAGTCCTTCTTGGGTTGTGGTGCTGAGGAGCTCACTCACCAAAGTCCATCACTGAAAGTAACTAGATGGGAACTAAACAGACCTAGAAGATATATTCCCCGTTTGAACTGAGCGTCCAGTCCAACGAACCTGGAAAGAACAACGGACCGTGAACCCAAGCCTCGAGGAACTCGGATAGTTATTTAGCTTACATCAGTCAAGCGGAAGGCGTCCTTGGGTTGAAATTGCTGATCATCCTTGTCTCGTCGCTGCCGTACTGCTCTGACTAAGCTCAATCATCCTCCACTTCCTCCTGTTGCAGTCTTCCTCCTGCTCGGCATTCTCCACAGCCATATCGGCTACGCTCGGCTACCTTGTGCAGCTCTGCAATGCCTTACGCTAGGGTTTTGAGGGTATCGAAAGTCCGGTCCTCTTCTCGTCCTCTGGGACGCGGGGGAAGGAGGAAGATTCACTCCCACAGGTCGCTTGGACGGAGTGGTGGGGATGTTTGGGATCCTTGCCGCGGATGGAGAAGAGGTCCAGGTAACATGTCATTTGAAGAGAGACGTTCACCCAAGAGGAGAACCTCTTCACCCGGCTGACTATGGACTGAAGGGTGTCGTTAAGAGGCGCAGTTAGAACTGTCGTGCACTGCTTGTGCTGCTCTGGGCATCGGATCGTCGTCCGTTTCTCATTCTCCAGCGATGCGCGTGTTATCTTACGCTAGCTGCGTGTGCTTTTAGTACCACGAGTTGAGGCTCGTTGTCATCTCGCGGCTCCGCTGCCGAGATGCGCCTGGCGGCCATCTCCAGGTTCGACGCGTAGCTGGTTGTTGAGGAGGTGTCTTTGGCGGCTGATGGTTGTGGATGATGCGCTTTTGCTCGTTTAGCTTGCTGTCCTTGGGGACGTGCTCTTCTTCGCTCGCGGCAGGGAAGTCCGCACCCCTCGTTCTTTGATCCTGCTGCCACGGCATCTTCTCGGTCCGCCCTGCGCGTCAGGAATGAGACGCGGATCGGCGATCTGAGAGGCGTGTAGATGTGTGCTAATACGGGGGCGACACAGACCTGTTTGGACACGCTACACGACTTGCCATGTTGGCTGCTGCTGGATCGTGAGCCTGTTCCTGTTATTTCGACTTGGTAACCTTGTCGTCCTGCCTTTTCACCTGCAAATCTACGGCCGCCAGTTCAGCTCCCTTCCCTTTTATCTTTCTCCTCTACTCTGCGACGTATTTCGACTCCTTGTCCAGCTGCTAGTGCTTCCTAATATGTCCTACAACAGTGCCTCTATCCGAAGTTGAGTTGAGAGAGCTGTAGAAGCCATCTACCTCTTCTCTATGTCGCAACTCCTCTCGTTGTCGGAGCTTTCTCCTCGGCTTTGCTCCGCAGCCTGTCTAGCAGATAGCTTTAGTCCTGGTAATCCCTGGGGTTTGGATCGTACTTTGTAGACTATTCCCGAGTTCTCTCGTGAATGCGGAAGAGGGTTCGCAGCTAGAATAACAGAGTTACGCTATATTCATTATTATTATGTAGCGTTTTAGCACCTCTTACGACATAGTTTGGAACGTAATACCTAGCGCCTAATTCGATATAGTTCAAAATAGAGTTAAGGTTTACCTAAACTCCTAATTCATATAATCACCTTAAACCCCTTTAATAGCATTACCGATAAGAGTCATACTACGAACTCTATTTGCTATGGAAAGAGCTAGCTTATAAGATTAAGCTTTGTAAAAGGCTATAAAATAGCCGGCCTGCCCTACCCTACGCTCTTTGCTCGCTTAGATCTTCTTCTACTTCGCAACTTTTCTTCTAATTACAACTATATTGTAACACATCTTTATAAACTTAACTACATAAGCGAGTAGAATCCGAGAAAGGAGGATTATAGACTAACACTAAGATAAATCTATTCACACGCTTAGAATATATCTAATAGTAAGACAGCTTCACTTCTAAGTCTTAGCTTCGCTAATCTCTAGTACTTGGCAGATCTACGATATCGTAAGTCACCGCCTATATCCTAGTTCCCAAGGTTACGTAGGATCCGAAGACTATATCCGCTACGCTTTCCTTCAAAAATAAGAAAGCTAAGTAAATCTCTCCGCAAAAAGATCGTATAAAGCGATTAACCTTAATCCTCAAAGCCTTTAATCTAATCTTAAAGACTAATAAGAAGTATCGTAAGAAAGTCGAGGCTTATAATAGTCGAATCCGGAAGCTTTTAAAGAAGGAGATTAAAAATTCGCCCGAGATTAGTAAAGTTGAAAGGAACTAGTTAAAGATTACGATAAATAATATGGGACTTAATCGGGTATTAGCGTTTATATTAACAAATTAAAGGCCGGGCGAGATTATTATCAGAGTTCGGCGTAGTTGAAGGCTACTATTTAGTTAGATCTGGTAGTTAAATAGTCTCAGGAGACAACTATTAGCTCTTTTTTTCGTATAATAGAAGATACGTTATTAGCCTTTTAACGCTATACCGAGGGCGATTACGCTATATTCATTATGCGCTGTTAAATCAAGGCTGAGTATGGCCAGAGCGAGAGACAGGGGCACATTAAGTGGTGGCAAAGAGGACAATTTCAGGTATGAAGCATCGTCACCTGATACAAGTCCTCAACATTCCACAGCTCCCGCTACATTGTCTCTCCTCTCTGTACTCATGCCGGAGCACGGTCAATCAATAAAGACGGCAGCGAATTGGCCTTCATTGACGTTGCGTGCCGGGAAGAGACCACCCACCCGCGAAGGACAAGAGACGACTAGCATACCATCTCCTCACCCACCGTCTTGACTCACCCTTTACCGCCTCCGGATCCCTCAGCTGTGGAATTTTCGACCGTCCCATACAGACCCTGGCCATGTCCAAGGCATGGAAGTGGACAAACTCCCTTGGGGGAAAAGTCACCACCAAAACAATTCCGACCAAGTATAAGTACTCCCATCTCCAACCTCTACTACACCGGCCGCTAGCTAGAATAACGGAACGGACCACAATACACTGGTCGCCTCCCGAATAGGCGGAAAGAAGGCCACCACCGTGAACAGAATGACGGTCAAGCTCCCGCCCGGCTCCTAGTTGAAGCGAATCCAACCTTCTATCTAGCTCGGCCGTGAAGTTCAGTGCTCTCACTAAGGCGCTACTGAACGACGGCCCCGGTTCAGAGGCTGCCTTAGCACGAGTCGTCTCCTCAAACCCACTTGGATTGCTCGACGTACTCCTGAGTTTGTATTCCACTAACCTCTTCCACTGTGCTGCTGCAAGCACTTCTACTCCGCCTCATCCACGATCACCCGTTGCCCTTACCTGGGATCCCAGCTCAGCGACATTGCTATCATTGGCATGGTTCCTATGGTATTCAACCGGCCAACGTATATCGCTTCCAACTGGCAAAGCACTCAATACCATGGGTTAAACCGAGTCCAGGCCACGTGTATTCACTCCAAACTGTCCCTCTTCCCTCGCAACCTGCACCAAGACATTCAATGATGGACATCCATCGGCCCCAATAACCTTGGCCCGATCATGCTGTCAGCCTGGCTTGCGAGCGAGCTTCGACGGAGCCTTCTGCGAAGCCGAGTTGCATGTCCTGTGCGCCACGGAACGTCAATTGCACAGCCGGCATGGAGGCTTCTTTGACCCAGGCAGGTCACAGTGTCAAATTCAACGGCCATTGGATGTCAGAGTGGCGCCTTGCCTTGTGATCTGGCCTTTTTATATCTATCCTGATAAGCGGGCTTAGGGAGTACCGAGCAGTATCTCGCTCGTCAGAGGTGGTGCCCCTGGGTTGGTTCGATGGCCGGGAGCTAATGGTCGGGGGATCGACAGGAAAACAGAGCAGCTGCAGCTATTTAAGATAGGACGCGGATCGTGCAGCCGCTTTGATCGGCAGGCCGGGTAACTTCGTCAAGCAGTCTTCGCCAATACCTAACGCCGTCGCTGAGAACACTGTAGGTCTTCGTTGTTTCCGCAGCTCTAGGCAGATTCAGAGAGGCTTCACAAGCGGATCCATTCCCAGAAACGGGCGCAAAAGTCATATACTCAAGGCTGTCCTCAGACCACGGCGCATTTTTTACCTTTCCTCGCCATCTTGCTCAACTTCAATTTATCTCGACCTTCTGAGAGGGAGTCTCCCAGACTATGGACTTTCGAGTTGGCCCGCTTGCCAACGAGCTTCGCAGAAATCGTCTGGAATACATCGCTTTCTGCTCCACGCGTTAACCCACACGCCTCACCACCCCAGCCGCCATCAAGCCCAATCCCCTTGACTTAGCAGCCGTCAATTCAACCATCACGGTGGCCGAAGCCATCCGGTTCATCACCAAGGGCCCAGAAATGGCACCTCATCATAAAGATCCCATCGGCCCTATCAACAATGGCGTCAAACCCGCTGCGAACGAGTCCCCCAACAGCAAAGGCTTAGAGATAGTACCTTACCATGAAGATCCCAGAGGAACCTGCGCCAAAGTGGATGCAGCCAATACTCAAGATGAGGATGAGGAGTAAGTCCAGGACCTTGATACCACTGCTTCCGCAGGCCAAGCTGCGTTTTCAAGCCCACCAAGAAGAGCATCACCGACAGCAGGAAGGATTGGCAGCTCGCAAAGCCGCTCCGCAGACTACTCCTCTAAAATATGCTTATCTCGCGATCCAAGATACTACTTCGTTTGATACTGGCACGAGTCAATTCTAAAAGAACCAGGCAGTTCGGACACGGGATGAAGCTTATCGGACTGTGTTATACTGACTCTTTCTCCGACATGCTCTTGCACTTCAGCAACTGAGTAAAACCTTAACTTTTGCGAGCAACGGTACTTGCTGGCTAGGGTGTTATCTAACTTCAGTACCGGCAGCGAGAAGGAGGAGAAGGAGGCAAATTACAGACAGCCCAGGGCCTATCCGCTGGTTATCTACGAAGATAGCTAGACACGTCTTGGCTCTATACACAGGGAGGCACGGAACTCAGTCGGAGACTTGGACGTATTCCAAGTCGTCATATATGGCCAAGGAAGGATTAGATAAGTCGGACAATGAAGAAGAGGAAGAAGAGGACGGAGACGAGGAGGAAGAAGATGGAGATGATGAAGGAGATCATGGACACAGAGGCTAGGTGTTGTCTATCTACAGCAGGAGGAATGTGAGGATATTAACAGTTAGCCCGCTGGTGCAAAGCTTGACCGTACGGCGTTTCCGCAGCATTGAACTCTATCTTCGGAACTCCGCACCCTGCAACGCTGGATCCGGCAAGCCGCCATGCTGTGCCGAGGAGATGAACAAGTGGCCAACAATTATCTATCACAACGAGTCTGCCAGATAACAAGTCCCAGAGTCGGCTGCTCCCAACAGCCAACGAGCTTAGTGGAGGATCACCAACTGTCTCTACCGCGGGAAATAATTAAAGTCGAAGGCAGGCTCTCGACACACGTTTACGCGGATATCTGCAAGCCAGGCAGTTCAAGGAACTCAGGCAAAGCGACGAATCTTCTACAAGGACGCTCGACGCGAGATTCAACTACACAATTTCATCACCACCCGGCTCGCCCCTCTTCTTTCAAGGCGAGCCGCAGCGGTATTCTCATCACGTATCATCAACTGCGCCAGCCAAAGTACTCAAATCCATCTCATGCCGGTCTAGGCATGCATATGTATGCCGGTCTGAGCATATATATCCGTGCTGGTCTGAGTACGTGTATGCGTGCTAGTCTGGGCATGTATTTGCGTGTTAGTCTGAGGATACATATGCGTGCTGGTCTGAGCATGTATTTACGTACAGGGTTGAGTATGGATACGTATTTCTTCTGTCGAATCTGTCCTGCCCGGCGCTATACCTCGACCCACCTCTCCAACTGACAGCGCAAAAGTGACAAGGGCTATGGCATAGCTACCGATAAGAGGGCAGTGGAAAGCCACACCGCAGTATACGATTTAGCAAAGCTGACGGCTTGGACTGCGTCTGAACTATATATCTTCATCAGCTGCGGCATCCAGATCTCGCAAATTTACCTTGGTAGAAGTCGCAACAGTATTTCTATCAACCGTAACAGGAATGTCAGACATTCCAGCCGGCGCGCTCGTCAGATTCAAGCTAACCAGCCATTTCCCATTCAGCTCAGCCATCAACCCTACTACCCAGACTCGACGAGGTTGTCAATCGTTCCCGCCAGTGTCAGTCAGCTTTCCTTAACGACGGCTTAGCGCGAGTCCTTGACGACCTCTGCAGACTACGACGACGACGCAGACAACCTTGCTTACTGTAGAGGCTATTGTGGCTATGGTGGAGGCTTCGGCGGCTCCTTGACGATACCCTGCCGCGAGTCTACACCTTCCCCTGAGCCAGGGAGGTCCCCAAACGAGTGGCCCGACACCGTCTTCAACAACGAGCTCCAGCTCCGGGCTCTGTGTACGGCCCAAATTACACCTCACGATCCCCCTCGCGCTCCAACCCGCAATCTTGCAACCCACACAGTTGCTAGGACCGTTGTCACTTCTCAGAGTCTCAATCTGGCAAAATAGAAGGATTGGAGGCCATCTTTGGCACGGTTTGGACGAGTTTTAGGCAAAGATGAGTCGAGCTGCTTAATACTAACCGATGCATCTAGATTGCGAAGCCGCGGACTTGAGCTAGAAGTGTGTTTGATTCGATGTAGAAGATGTCTTTATTTATTTAGATGGCTTGGGGAAGGTAGGTTGCCGGTGAGGATTGGATAGACGTGGTGTTTCTCTACGAGAACGAGGAGTTAGAGTTAGATATATGAAGGATAAAGCGTATATATATTAACGAGCGAAGGGCATTGGCGTACTTAATTAGACTGATAGAAGGATTATTAGGTAGAACTTGTATTAGCTGCTAGGACGGTCTTTCTCGAATACGAGGTTGCTTGCTTACTATTTTTGTTGTTTTTGATATAGAAGATTTAGTAAGGTCCTAAGATTTACTATATCTTTGCCGCAATATTATCATTGTTCTATTCGCCCTTATGTTACTACTACGTAGTTTGTTTATTTGTTATTATGCTCCGAGTTACTAAGCTAGATCTTACTAAACCTTTATTAGTAGTTTACTACAAAGGTCGTTTATTGTATAATGTGTAAAAAATGTATTCGGTCTCGCTGTTTTAGTAGCAAAGTGTAAGGTTATAGAATATATTAGTCGATTTTACTATTTTAGAAATAAAAAGATACGCCTTACGAGGAACTCGTATAAAGGCTTAGCGAAGACTATATGCGCTTTAGTGCTAGCTACTGTGGATTTTAGAGTAGTGTCACGGCAAGGAGGTTGAACGCTGGAAAATCGCAGCAAACCTATCCTATATTGTGGAATCTATAGCTAAAGAGTAAAAAGAGGAAGGCGCGAAGGTGGGAAACGCGCGTGTGGAAGATGAGGTCCCAGCCCTGGGTGCACGGGCCACCTTAGGTCACGTGATCCGTCACGTGCTATGCCACTGTATTAGCTACTTTGGTCCCTTTGCACCTAGCCTTCTAGCTAGCCCTATAGCCTATACTACCAACTATAATACTACCTTCTTCGTATAAAAGACTCGTTCCGAGTCTTAAAGTTTATTATAATAATATTCTAACGTCTAATCGCGTCCCTTAGAGTCTAATTCCGTCGCGAGGTATCTATTCTTATCTAAGTGTATATTATTATAATACGCGTGTATTTTACAAAAAGCAAAAAATTCGTCTATTAAGGTAGGTTCGGGTTTGAACTATGTGTCTCAGAACCGCTTTCTAGGTAGAGTAGGGGTACCCTCGGGTTTCTACCCATTAGTTGAGCTACGGGACCTAACTCCGCAACCCTCCTAATTAGCTTCTCTACGGTTAGTAATTATTCGTCCTACAAAGTAATATATATCCCCTCGTAGGGTTACCTTACTGTGTTCAATTGATTGGAATTGCTCTTAATTGACGTCGTTAATTGCCTTTAATCCGTTACTTCTTACTGTGCTTGGTCTTTATCCATATACCTCGCTGTTGTGACGCCAGCTTGTTGTCATCGCCGTAAGGCTCTAGGAATTTGTCCTTCTCTACAGCTTTGGCCTAGGCCTCTAATCTCGCTAAGGGTTCCGTCTGTTTTAGGTGTTCGGCGTAGAATACTTTTAACGTGGTAGTAGCGTTACAGAAATTTTCGGTATTATACTATATAGGATCTAGGTCCTAGCCCTTCTATTCGACTTAGTATTACAACTTATACTAGTATAGGCGTAACGCTACTACCTAGTCGATCTCCTATTCTTCCTCGTTATCTTAGATGACCTCGTTATTAGGGTTCTCGGCGGCCTATCTAGGCAGCGGGTTATCGGGGTACTTATATAGCCGATTAATATTAAAAGTATCGCTAGCCTACTAATTCGGAGGTACTTCGAGCTTATAAGAGTTGTTTTTACGCTTTAGGATCTTAAAATACTACCTAGTTATAGGAAAGTCGAGCTTATTACTCGGCCTCTAGGTAGACTAGGCCTTCTTAAGGATAAAGATACGATCGCTAATATCGAAATCGGGCTCCTTACGGTGTTTTTTTGCTTATCGGGCTATCTTCTATTATACTTGTAGTATATAATCCTTAGCGAATTCTATGTAACCGTATATAGTTTTCGCCTATTGTTGAGCCTTCTCTTACGAGACCTTATCGGTAGGTATTTCCTAGGCCCTAGATCGGCTATCTTAGTCGTATTGTAGCGGTATAGGGAACCTACGTAATACTTCGTAAGGCGATAATCCTCCTAGGGACTCGTATAGTATAGCTACCTATACGTAGTCCATCGCTAGTATCGCTTCGGACCAATTATCTTAATAATAGTTGACGTACGGCCGAAGGCGCTGGTCGTAGTAGGCGTTTATAATCTCGGCCTAGCCGGCGGTCTATAAATAGTCGGAATTTACTAATTTCTAGTTGATCTTGAGGATATAAGCGAGTTCGTACGTGAACTTAGAGATAAACTATAGTCTACGATCGCTTACTACGCTCCCAGGGAAGCTATATACTCGGTATAGACCTTCGTAGTATATTCGCGTAGCGTCGGTAGCCGTTACGATATTTCGGCATAGTATAGTCTATAAGGCTTTGCTAAGCTAGTCGATGATCATTAGTATATTATTAAATCCGTTATAGTCCTCGGGTATCTTCTTAAAATCTACTATAAGGTCTTACTATATCCGGTCCGGGATAGGTAGTAGTTAGAGTAGGCCGGAGGTTTTGCCTCGAGGCTTCTTCTCTATAAGGCAAGTTTAGTAGTTCGTTAGATACTAATCGACGGAGCTAAGTAGCGTAGGCTACTAGTAACGAGACGTTATTAGCGCCTTAGTCTTATTTCGTCTCGGGTATATTGATATAATAGGTTTATAGATCTCTTTGATTATATAGGTACGTAGATTCCTTATAGCGGAGACAATGAGGCGATTATAGAAAAGTACGTATTTGTCGTTAAGTATGATAAAGTCGTCGTCGTTATCGTTCTAGGCTTTTTCTCGGTAACCGTCGAGCTTAGCGTCGCGTTAGTTAGCGCTTAGTAGCTTATCGATAAGTATAATAGCCTTAGCTATATCTCGGCTAGTAGACTATACTTCGTCGCGGTTTAGAACTATAACCTTAATACTATCTACTACTACCCGTTTAATAAGTATAAATATTCGTATAGTCCTTTAGGCCTTCTTCTTCTCCTTCTAAGTACATAGCTCTTCCGACTTACACGATAATGTATCGGCTAGCTCATTTTATCGCCCCGGGCGATAAATCAGCTCGAACTAATATTATACTATTAGCTCAGCTTATCTAGCTTAACGGCTATTGAGTAGGCATTTAGTATTAAAGTACTTCAACGCTTCGTAGTCGATTAGGATAGTGAAAGGTTATAGTAAACCGATTAACTCGGCCCGCTAGTACTATAGGGCCCGTATCACAGTTATAAGCTCTTTGTCGTAGATAGGGTAATTATATTCGGCTCTTTATATAGTCTTAAAGAAGAATGCCACTAGATACTAGTCTTCTTCGCCTCGGCGCCATTGTTATAGTATATTAGCTACTACTTCGTCGAACGCGTCCGTTTCCAATTGTATCTCTACGTTAGGATCGTAGGAGAAATAGCGTAGGATCGGAGCCGTTAATAGCCAGCGTTTAAGTTCGTCGAATACGATCTTATAATCTAGCGACTATTCGTAAAGTATATCTTTCTTCGTTAAATAGTTTAAGGGTATCGCTATTCGGCTGTATTTGCGAACGAACTTATAGTAAAAGTTGTAGAAGCCTAGGAATAATTGTATTCCCTTTACCGAAGTTAGGTAGGCCTAATTCTCTACCACTAAAATCTTCTTAGGGTCTACGGCAATACCGTTAGTACTAATAATAAAACCTAGGAATCGAGTCTCTATAACGTTAAATTTATACTTTTTAATATTGATTTAGAGTCTAGCGTCTTTTAAACGTTGAAGGACTTTCCATACGTATTCCTTATAATCCTTTAGGTTTTCTAAGAAAATTAGAATATCGTCGACGTAGGTAGAATAGAAGTTATCCAAATATCCTATTAAGGTATCGTTGATAAACCGTTGAAACGTAGCTAGGCTATTCGTTAGGCTAAAGGGTAAAACCTTATATTTATAAGTATCGTAGCGTATATAGAATATAGTTAGTTCCTCGTCTTCTAGCTTTATTTTAATATAGTTGAAAGTTTATCATATATTAAGTTTTGTAAATATCTTCGCTTTCGCGATACGAGACAAAGTTTCGTCGATAAGCAGTAGTAGATAACGGTCCTTCTTCGATAAGGCGTTCAACTTTCGGTAGTCGATATAGAAGCGTAGGCCTTTATTAGATTTAGTAACGAATAGGACCGGAGCGGCCTATAGGACGTAGTTGGCGTCGATGAACCCTTTACTAAGGTTCTTAACGATGTATTTTCGGCATACTTCTAACTCGTAGATAGATATCTTATATAGTAGGCTATACCTAAGGTCCTTTAGGCGGGCTTCCTCTTTAAGATCGATCTTATAGTCTATACCTCGCCGGCGTAGTAAGAGTACGTTAGACTATACTTTGTTGAAAACGTTATAGTAATCGATATAGGCGAAGGGGACGGCGGCATATATCCTTCGCTTAAAGTCCTCTTCGTCGTCTTCTAGACCCTTAGCAACTTATTATTGCTTAGCCTAAATAAAGTAATTTATCTCCTAAATACTTATAACGTAGATACCTTTATCGCTAGCCAACTTGGTAACCTTCTTAAATACTTCTACGTCGAAGGTATTTATTTCGATACGTATTAGTTTTAGGATAGTACGCTTCCTCTAGTTTTGTAGGACTACTACTTTTTTTAGTTCGGCAACTCGTTGTTTGATAGTACAACTATTACGTCTTCGCTTATCCTTTTCCGATATTAATTTCTTTCGGTAAAGTATATTTGCTTCGTAATCTAGATGATATAATAGTTCGTTGGCGAGGTTTATCTTAATCTTAGAAGGTGGAAGGGAAGGTGGTAGGTTATTTGGAAACAAAAGACGCCGTTTACTATAATCTATAAGAATATCTAGATTCGTAAAGAAATGTTGGCTAAGGATAATATCGTACGCTATATCTAGAACTACTAGAACTTAGTTAAGTAGTAGCTTTCCCTACACTTATAGATAAGCCTTTAATACCGTATATAAGTACTAATTCGTCTTACCTAAGTATCCTCTTATAAGAAGAGGTTCTAGGTTATTATATACTTCTACTAGTAAGTGTTTCATAATCTTTTAGGCGAATACTATACTTACGAAGATATCGCTATTTACTTCCGTATTAATAAGGGTATTATATATAATTAAAAAAAGTCTATTGAAAACTATCTAACTAGTAATAAGGAATTGTCTATTACCTATATATCTCCGGAGGAGTCTTATATTACGCGTTTCTACTATCGATATATTCTTTAGGCGGGAGTCAACTTCTCCTAAGGTCGCTAGTTTTCCAACGAGTCCGAGCTAATTTCGACGACTCGCTCGTTTACTAGGATAGCGGCAATAGCTACTAATATAAGACGATTACTCGCTATATTGTTACCGAAATAGTAGTCGAGGGCTACAATGATACGCGTATTGTTATAGGGAGCTAAGGGTATAATACCTTTGTCGGGGCAATTGCGACTAATATGTTCTAGCTTCTTACAAACGAAGTATAGGTTCTTAGAGATTAAGTAGTCTAACTTAGTACCTATAGGGCGTAGGCGATTGGCGAGTGTTTACTAACTAGTAGTATTAGTTGTACTTTTTCTACGTTAAGCGTTTCCGCCTATATTATTCTATCGGCTATTGTTCCGGTTGTTGTTATTCGTAGTACCGGTCGTTATAGTATTAGCTATCTTCGTATAGCGCTTCGAGTTTATAATAGTATTGTCGATCTCGGCGGCGTAGTAGGCGTACTCTTTAAAGGTGATAGTCGAGTCTAAGTACTTGGTAGTATATTAGATTTATAAAGTCGTAGTTAAGCAGCGCTTAAACTCTTTCTTCTATTTAGCCTTAAACTTACGATATTCGCTAGTTAGGTAGACGAAATCGTTCTTAAAGTTGTAGAACGATATTCTAAGCTTTATTAAAAGCTTATTGAACTTAGTTAAGGTATCTTCCTTTAGGTTAGGGTTATAGTATACCTCCTATAGATGGTCTAGGAGTTGATCCGAAGTCGCGATACGGTTAGGGTAATCGGGAAGTATATAGGGATTTAGATTATTCGCGGCGGCGCCTCCTAATTGTAACGTAATATAAGTATGTCGGGTATTATCGTTAGCGAAGTAGTCGGCGTTGATAGAGAGCTTATCTTGAAGAGTAGTCTATTAGACTTCGAAGGTGATTTTATCGACGGCGGTATCGTTTATGAAGGTTTGGATATCGGGTTATTTGGCGCTTCGTTTTTCTAAGGTAGTACTTCTAGTGATATAATTACGGTTAGAGAATCTAGTTCCCTCGTAGTAACCGCGTTCTCGGAGAAGTTTGGCGCGAAGCTTAGTAATAATGGCTAACTCGGGTTAGACTAGTTCTTCGTACTCCATTAGCTCGATAATACGAATATTCCTTTTGGCTAAGAGTTTCTTTTATTTATCGTATTAGACCTTTATTCTTAAGAGCTTCTCGTTAATATCTTCTACCTATACTAAGAGTTTATTAATCTAGTCTTAGGTATAGGTAATTAGCTTTTCGATTCGGCTAATATACTCCTCTAGCTCGTATATACGGGTGTTAAACGTAGATACTTAATTAGTTATATTAAATAGTAAAGCGTTCAAGTTTTTCGCTATTTTGTAGGCTTTAATTATCTATTGGTTTTAGGTTATAGCTATAAAGGTACGTAGTTTGAATTCGTAGAATAAGGCTTCGACGTCGATGTTTACTAAGTAGATGAAATCTTTGATAGTTATTAGCAGCGGTACGTTTGGGAATATAGCCTTACCTCGCGTAGTTATAAGTCGGAAAGGGACGTATACTTCGCTCTTCTAGCCGGCGCGATGAACGATGAGGTTGATCTTAGCGAATATATCGTTAAAGATGTCGTTAGAGTCTATATCGTAGATATAGCCGTCCGCTTCCTCTAGTATTTACCTAAAGCGTTCGAAAGTAAGCTCGTTATCGTTAGGCTTACCAAGGTCGCCTATTATAGTATCGAGGCTATCGTAGCCTAGTATCTAGTCGCGGGGAAGTTCGAGGAAGCTAGCCTTTAACGTAGTCGAACGTCGGCGGTACTTTGTATCGAGGGCGGTGTCTTCCTTAGGAAAGTAAACTATATCCTTAGGTTAGAATACCACTTTAGCGACGACGGCGGCGCCGTTGGCTTCCTTTTCTTCTACTAATAGTACTATCTTCGGAGATAGTCTTATACGTAATCTTAGTAGTATAGATCGCGTATCTCGTATCGCGTTTCGATAGGGATCAATCTAATTCGAGTCTCGGGCACCTATAGTAGTCGCGTTATAGGGATCAAATGCAATATAGCGTATCTTTCAAAAGGCTTCGCCAAATAGGTTTAGATAAGCTATAGATTGTATTACGGCAAGGAGGTTAAACGCTGGAAAATCGCAGCAAACTTATCCTATATTGTGGAATCTATAGCTAAAGAGTAAAAAGAGGAAGGCGCGAAGGTAGGAAACGCGCGTATGGAAGATGAGGTCCCAGCCCTAGGTACACGGGCCACCTCAGGTCACGTGATCCGTCACGTACCATGCCACTACACTAGCCACTTTGGTCCCTTCGCACCCAGCCTTCCAGCCAGCCCTACAGCCTACACTGCCAACCGTAACAAGTAGCGGATAGAACTTATCTCGGATTTAGACTACCTTTACTACTCGTATCTTAAATAAAACTTTAAATATAAGAAAAGAGATAAATCTTAGAGTAGAGGATTATTACTTCGAGCTAGAATAGTATAAGAATAAACAAAGTTTAAGAATAAATAGTAAACCTTAAAGCGTTTATCTCTTACTAGTCTTTAGTATAGTTATTAACTAGCTATATTAACTTGCAAATGTAATAAAAAAAACATATACTTCTAATCTAAATAAGCTAATTAAGTATTTATACTCTTATTAAAGAATATAGCTATTTGTTTATTATCTTCTATAAAGGTTAACTTAGTTATATCTTAAGTAAGTAAGACAATTAAGGTTATTATCGATGAATATAGTAAAGTAGATAACGTAAGACTTAATAAGAAGAACGACGAGTTTTCTCATATGTGTCGTTACTAGTAGATCGATTTATCTTAACTACGATAAACTAGTTTATATACTATATGCTAAACCACTTAGTAGTATAGCTATTAGGCTGTATTTAGTCGTTAAGTAGTAAGAAATAGTTACTTAGCTAAATTAGATAAGTGTATCGATATTAGTAGTTGATTTAGCTATGTTACCTATTAATTGAACATTTGTAGACGTAGTAGTCCTTTCTCTATCCACTTAGTATCTTTCTTACCCTTCTTAATGTTTTTCGTTTACTTGCCTCTTTATATTATAAGCTAACTCCTCCCTCGCTATACTTAGAGTAGCATGGTATATTCCTCGTTACTTATAGTTGAACTTTAAGGGTTTTAACCTCTAGTTCTCTTAGCGGCCGTACTTCGTCGATGTTAGGGAGGTTGTCGACGAGCGGTCTGGTTTCGCCCTCGAGCTACGTTAGCTGCGCCTCGACGCCGCGGAGGTGCTCGGCGTACTAGTTCATACGAGCCTAAGTGGCGGAGTAGGCTGGTCGGGCGGCGATAGCGTATTCCGGCTTGGATACGCCGGTGGTACGCTTAATGACGCGGAAGACGTACGCGAACTGATCGTCTGTGGTGGCGTTGGCCGGGGGACGGCGGTCTTGTACCTCGGATAGGGTCGGGATGTGGCCGTCGAAGGCGTGGAAGGTGACGAGCGAGGGATTGAGCTCGTCGCGGAGAGGGCGTTTGCGGTCGACTGCGCTGCAGAGGGCGCTCCAGAGGTGAAGCTTGGGATCCTTGGGGGGTTGGAGGCCGACTTTGTTGAACATGGGGGAGATGGTGCCCTGGAGACTAGCATAGCGTGATGTATTGTCGGCGCTCACGACGCCTTGGGCCGAGTCGACGTCTTCGCTCGCTGGTGTCGACGCCATCGTGGATCGTTGTTTGTATGGTTCCTGCTTAAATGATTGTGAGACGTCCTAGTGTACGTGTCTGCCTCGGGGATTAGGTGCTTCAATGATCAAGTAAGAATAGACGTGGTGCGATGCTGGAGAGAGGAAGGAGGTGGATGGTTTGGGCTGAACTTTGCCGAGGAACTTGACGATAAGGCCGATGCAACCGCATACCCTTCACTCGGTGTGTCTGGGAACCAAGACTTTTGCTTTGACATAAGCACCACGATGATTATTGACAGAAAGGAACATACCTGGGCGACCAGTGTTGCAGGTGGTGCGTGTGGTGTGATTTGATTAGCTAGAACTCGCTGCGGGCTTACTGTTCTGTGAGATCTGGGACAACCTGCGCACTGGAAACTCACTTGAAGGATCACCCTAACGAAGCTAATACCTCTACGCCAGAAATGACAGAATAAAACTCTCACCTACCCTGTTTCGTTTCGCACCTATCAAACTCCTCGCACCACCACCTCATTTAACAAAGGGTCGTCTCGTTTCAGCGACTGACTACCAGAACACCACTCTACTCTCTAATCACCACCCACTTCCAACATGGCGGCTCGAAGCATGTCTCCGGCCGAGGAGGTGTGTTCAAACTCTTGTCAATGACCCGCGTACTACACCAAGCTTACCTTCTCTAGGCCGAGATACAAACGATAATGGATCACCTGCTGCTGGGCAGCAGGCTAAGCACGACACAGCCACGACATCCGCTCAGCCCGGACACCAGAACGATGATCCTGTTGCTCGCTTCTTCTAATCAATGCCTACACCGAAGCAGCACCACCTCAAACTATGGTCCGAGATTGAGCCTATGGTTTCTGCCGCCGGACTTGCGTTTCTTCGAGCTGAAACCAACGGGGAGATGGCGAATTCAGACTACAACATCATCAAAAAAGCCATCGAGAACGGGATTGGCGACATAGAGAAAGAGACGGCTTCCGTCTACGACCACCTTGCCAGCCTCGCCTTGTCTGCAGGAATCGATCCAAGCGACGAGTCACCCAAGGCGAAGCAGCTTAGGTATCTTCGATGGGCTGCGACAGGACGGAAAGACGGCACCTCTCCATTTGCATCTTCCGAGCAAGCTCCAAAGTCCCCAGCACCGGTCACATTGCGTGCTACGTGCGGTAACCACAAGCTGTTCTGTACGGACACTCGACGACTTTATCGGGCTGTCTCTATGTTCAACGAGATCTTCCAGCACTTCCTTGCCAACACCTACCAGTCACGTTACCGGCTGACGTCCATCGCAGTCGACCAGGGAATGGTGGTAGCTACGACTGAATCTGACAGTTCTTCCATACCAGAGTACACCGTGGGCTCGGTGAAGCAGGACTATGGTTGTACCGAAACCACTGTTAGGTTTGGCAGTACTCAAGCCGAGGCTGCCAAGTGGTCCACCTTCCCTTTCGAGCTGAGCAATAATCGCGATGTTGCTCTAGCTGTGCTTATATTCTCACGCTGCAATACTCCTCTTGGCGATGCCCGGTCGCTCTTCGAGTTGGTGATACGACGTGAGTATCACTCCCAAATCACTACATGGTGAACCAGCTAACGTAATGCAGCGGCATGCAAATCGACCAACAGGGTTGTCTTCGACGCCAAGAACATGGACCTTCCGGTGCGAATCGTCGACTACAACTTCAACGAGTTCAGTGCCTTTCACTCCCACGAGGTCATCCGCGCCACTCTGGAGTACAGCACGCAATATGCCATCGACCCGACAGGTAGGCAGATGGGCTGGAAAGAGACTATGATACCATGGGACTCGTACAAGAACCAGCGTATTCATCGCATCCATCTGGACGAGCCTGTCCCCCCAGGCAAGTCGGGCCAAGTCGCTATGGAGCAGCTGTTGATGGAGGCGGATGCGTTCAATCCAAGGGACAATCGCGCGGCGTTGCTCATGGACACGGTAGCTGGTCACATGGCGAACGGCTTAGGGGTACCACCGTCGATGAAACAGGGGTCTCCGGTCCGCACTATCGTTGGCCTGCTTCGCTTGCCCGATCGGGAGTTTGGACTGGCCAAACCCGCGGCTGAGGATGCAGCTAAGTTCGACTTGGAGTTGGTCGCCGAACGTATGCAGGATGACCAATAACGGATGATGTGACGAGGTGCGTGGTGTTTCGTTGATCATTTCCGAGGCTATGGCCAGCCATACAGCAAGGGAGGTGATATACAAGGCTGATGGAAGTGTCAGGTATTGGAAGGAAGGCCTATTGTCTCGATGCGTCGCGTTACGGCCCCGGTGGTCAGTCGACCACAGCGAGACAGGGAGCAGGAGTGGTACCCTCTTGTAGCGGAAATATTGGCCTACGGGTCGTGCGGTCTTTTCTTCATTCTGATACGGTCGACATCTCAAGTCCCGTGAACCTGGTGGTGGTAGCGTTATAGTGCCGGTCGCACCTGGCTACTCAACCAGGTACCTCGCTGTGCCTCAATGGACAAATCAGCTTTCACCCAACCAATGTGCTGTCCTGGGCCTGACCACGTCATTCAGAGCAGTGACTTCAGTTCGTGATCACGCAAACGAAAGTCCTTTCACCAAGTAATTCACGACATAGAACCAGCCCGTATCGAGAAACGCAGAGCCAGAAGGATCTCCTTGCCCTGTGATGAGTCCAGGAGCCAGGATGTGGGGTTATTGCCAAATCGAATCGTAAGACCAGTTGACGCTAGATTATTCTATGCGACATCACACCCTGCCAGGTCATCCCATGACAGATCGTTTGATGCTAAATCAGCTAGATTATTCCATGCCAGATCTACCCATGCCAGATCGTCCCATATTAGATCGTGCGATGCCAGATGATGACAAGCAACGCATGATTATCCCACCCAGCATGAGGCCGTGAGCTCCAACCCGTGATACAACCAGTCCCCATCCGAACTCGTGCCCTCGCCGCGTCTGATGATTCCCGAACTTCTGTGCGAGGCATATTCAGGAGACAGGGCATCCTAGAGTCCTATGCCTCACATATAACAGCGTGCCAAGGGTCGTCCTTTTGCCGTCGTGCAAAAGTGCGTCTAAGGATGGAAGGGAGAACACACAGGTATGGACGGAGGTTCAGCCGCGGGGACCCGGAACAGGGTCGTGAATCTCTGGAGACAGCGGAGCAGGTGCCGAGTGTGACCGACTCGAAGCTGTAAGCTTTTGTAGGCCTCTCCGGCACCGATTTTCGCTGCCGCTGAGAGAAAGCCCCCTGCTGGTCCAGAGAATGTGGAACTATTGTCAAGGTTGAGGTATGTAACTCCGCTCCACGCGCCCTCGTATTCTTCGTAATGCTCATCGGGTAGATGAGGTGCGCACTATTTATAATGTTCAAAGCCTTTGAAACCTACAAGTGGACATATGCACGCCGGAAAACAGACCGTTGACATCTAACTGCGGTAAGTGCCGGTTATGATCACAATGACCAGAGTTCAATGGTCCCGAATCGACGATAGTGTCATCGAATCCCGCATTCAGTCCTTATTTAAAGTCTTGCACTACGGCTGTCTCACATTATCCTCTCAGCCGATGCCACTTCACCCTTGGGGGAAAATGTGGGAGAGAATAGAAGCAAGTGGAGATATCATACGAGGCGATCAGGCGGGAGAGCTGACGTGGAGATAGAGTAGGGGGATCAGACAACACGACAAACGAAAGTACCTTACCCAACTATGTCGAAAGTTCAGCTAATTCATTATCCCGCAATGAGACTCCCGGCTACGTCCTTGATAGTTGGAATGGTGATGTGGAAGTCTGTAGTTCTAGGGGCCGAGGACCGGTACGCTTCCCGGATCAGACCGCTCGCTTCTTGTATGCAGCTCAGAATTGGCCGCTTGGCTACCTCCAGGAAGAACTTGGAGTCGTACATACGTTCAGAGTTAACAAGTTTCAACGCCAAAGTTTGACTTGTCCGTCACCTGCCACCACCAGGCGGATCTCGGACGTCTTGCGACTCCTGCTCCCCCTTGACCCCCTTTTGCTCGGATACGCACAGACACACTCGGTGTGATTATGGAAATGGTTGACTCGATCTCCGTGAGGCTCGTCCATCCTCGACAACCCTAACCTTAGCGTGCCTCAACAGTTAGCCCGCTGCTGCACAAGGTGACTAGGTGACGCGTTCGAACTGTGTCTTTGGACCTGCACGACCCGAGACTCTGGATTTGGCGCGCCGCCATGTTGTTCGGAGGCAGCAAGGTGGCCAATTCAGAGCTGCATATAAGGAAGCAATACTCCTTCCTCTGGCATTTAGCATTGCAATGGGCGTATGGCAATATCACGAGACCATCCGTATCCCTAAAACCGACGCAACCGTTATTCCGCAACCCTGTCAACACGCTTGGATGATGGCAATCACGTGCGTATTTTCGAGACGGTCGGCTTGAGACGAACCTGCGTCTTTCTTGGCAGGTTGACTCAGGTCATTCATACGAAGATCATGTGCTTCAGTGGCAGCATCCGCAGTCTGCTTGCAATTGCCTGCTGTGGTGGAGGTCGGGACGGTTGGGCTCGGCAGCTGTTCTCCTCTCCTAAGAAGAGATGCTGGAGACATCGCAACAGCTGTGATAACATTTGAGCTGTGTGAGGGGATACCGACGTCGTCCCGTCGTGGTGAATAAGTCTAGTAACTGCAAATTCCTCTGCGGACAAGTCGGTGACTAGCTCGCGCAAATCCTCCACTCCCTCGCGGACAATGGCAGTGGAGGCTGTTCGGGGTTCTAATAACCAGTGTGATGCCAGTAATGCCGCTTACGGGATGAGGCCGCCGATGCAAAGTGTCGGCGACGTAAAGCTACAGTGAGACATGGGCTAGGCGGCGCTCAGGGCTATAGGTGGTTCAAGACCCTGCCTAAATTAGTGGTGCGAAGGGTTGTTGCGCGATTCGAGATGGTATAAGGCAGTCTTCATTCAGACCTGGTTATAGAGACGGTGACGCGGTGGTTGGGCTAGGGTCATGAAAGGTGGACAATAGCGTCTAGCTATTAATTGTGTCGATGTATGCCAACTACCATAGTAAGGGACTTCCCCTCTGGGACATATAGTTAGTAAGCTTATTAGAGCGCTATAACTATATTAGCACTTTATAAATTACTATTATATATTAAAGTAGTTTATATATTAGTACTATTAACTTGTTAATCGTTTATTTAGTTATTTATTTATATATTAGCGTTATTTACGTATTAGCGCTTAGGTAGGTAAGTAAAAATTCGCTACCTTTTAAAAGCTTTGTATTATAAAGTTCTTAGAAGGTAAGGTGGCTTAGGTAGGCAAGGTAAGTAAAGTAGGCAAAGTAGGCAAAGTAAGTAAGTACTTAGAAAGAAAGGAAATTATAGTACTATACGAATTAAACGAAAGACTTTACGATTATTAAGAAATGTTATTATACGTTATTTAATTAAGCTATTTAACTATCTAATATTAATAGTAAAGCTACGCTTTAATAAAGCTTATACTTAAGTAGGGCTTACGCTTAGCTATAGATACGCTAAGTAGATAAACAATATGTTACTAAGTAAGTAAGTAGGTAAACAATATATCGAGTTTTAATAATATATTAATATTAACATTGTATTTTAATAGTTTAGAATATTAAGCCTAATATAATTACTACTAGCCTTTGTACTCTTAAATATGCTACTACTATAGTATCTTTACGAATATACTTGCTACTAGTATATTTGAAAAGAGGAGTATCTTACTATAATATACTAAACTCCTAATATAACGGGCTAAGCACTTTTACGTTGTGTATCGCAATAGCGTTGTCGGTGAAGAATAGATAGAGTTTCCGTACAAATTCGTTAGTAGTGTTAGACTAGTCTAAGATAGTCCCTTTGTAGCGTTTGAATGTATATCTAATTGTAAGCGGCTAGGAGCTTAGTTAGTTTAAGGATGCTTGGAAATATAGTACGCAAGTTCTCTAATGCCAGCGTAAATGCGAAGGAGCTTTATAAGAAGTTGGAGGGTAGCCTCTAAGTAGCATAGCAAGCATTTTTGAAACTGTCTAACAATAAGGAAACGCATAGGCTATATGTAATAACACAACTTCTTATTCATAAGTAAGTCTTTTGCTAGTAGTTAACCGATTCTCACCGAATTAGATAGCAAACCTCTACGTGTTGAGTAGTCAAGTGAAACCGGCTACTACAGTTGTCTAAGTAATGTAGCCGAAAGGTTGCACCGTATACCATCTTCGCTGCAGATATTCTCGTCTATAGTCGACGCAGCTTTGACTATCGCCTCTAATCATAATCCTCTCTGGCACGTGACGGCGGGTGAAGCGCATAGGTTAGCTTCTATTATTAATGACGATCTATTCGTAGTAGCTAGGCTGCATCGTTACCATAGCTGCCAGCGTAGCTTTCGCCGCCCCCTTCGTCCTAACTGCCTCCCTTGCCGCCACCTCTAGGGTTATGAAAGATATATTGTGCGACCCGACGTACGGGTACGTGTATGACGGGGTCTAGAAACATATATTAGCGCCAGTATACCTCTTTGAACCCAAGGGCTAGAAACATATCCTTTGCTCTCACCTTTCGTGAAGTTATGCGGCATGATGTTCGCGGGGTTGTTCGGGGCCGAGTACTCCTACTGACTACCCCCTAAAATATGATATTGTCTATCCATGTCTCCGCCATTTCTGCTAGGAGAGATGTGTAAGATGTATCTGGAGTTCAAGATGAGCAAAAGAGGGTGGCCGAGGGCGGAAGACTCGTCCTACCGGTTGAAGATAAGTATGTCCGGAACCTGATGCGGCTGCGATTTCGCACTTGAAGAATATAGCACTCGGCCGCCGAACGCTGCCAGTGCCTATAATGCTGGTGGCTGCGAGTGTGGTTGACGAGCGCAGCGCTGCGGTGCTTGCCTCCATCGCGGTCTGATTTCTGGTCTCTGTTCCGACCTTCATTGCGGTCCCTTCTCCATCGCGATATCTGCCTCCATTGTAATCATCTATGCGGCAGTGGAACCGATCCATCACTGCGGCAGTGAAGACAGATTTTGTGGGTTCAACGGTGGCCAAGTATGCTTCCAGCGAGCTATCTTTTCCCGCGAGGTGGCAAATACTGCCGAATCGAAGGTCCATCTGGCTGTAGATCTGGGTCATCACGGTTTGCCAAGTATCGTTGGCTTGAACCAAGCAAGTTCAGGCAAAGCAAGCTCCGTCTTAGCCACCTCACCGATCACAACGGCAACACAGACATCTTGCAATTGAGCACTTTTGTGCAAAGGAAGCTACGGTACGCCGGGCAAATGAGAGTTCTAGGATCTTGCTTGAATATCTCGCGGAGAGCGTCAAGGCGCTCTCTATCTTGCAGTTAATGGCGCTTCTCGGAAGAGAGCTCGGTGTTCCACCAGACCAATACTGAGTCACTCAGCAAGGTGTGTAATAGGTTGAGAATCTGGTTCTCGGCTTCTGGGTTGCCTCCCTAGTCAGCGAGTTCCTAGAGGCGCTCCCAGAAAGCCATCACGTTTGTAAAACCCAGTGTCTTGTCATCAGAGATCATTCCAAGGCCCTGACGCTTTGTATGATATGAATCGAATAGGCACACCTCCCCTCGCCTGATGCAAACGTGTAAGGCTTGGTCTCGAATTAAGATCCTGTCTGGCGGTTTTCTGGGTAGGCAGGTTGCTGACGGTTGTATGGGTTGCCATCCGGGGCGAACGGAGCGAAAGAGTATCTGCCATTCTCGGAGTTGATATTTCGCTGAGAGCTCATCTGGCGGTCGCGGAGAAGCTAGAGATGCCCGGTCATCTTGAAATCGTGGTTTCCACGTGCTAGAGATGGAGGATTGCGCCGGGATGGGTTGCGGAGTGGAGATGGCTCGCGTCGTGGTGACGCGGTTGTCGCCGCGTTTAGAACCGTCAAGGACCTCATCGTATCCATCAGATAGTCAACCTTCGTGTGAAGCGAGGCAAGAGATTCAACGAGATAGCGGATCGTCGAAAGGTTGACCCTCACTTCTCAGGTCGTAGATGCGCCAGAGTTTTAGTGTCTAACTAACTACTCTGGCTTGAGGATTTGCCAGCTAATTGCTGGCCTAGTTAGCTATCTTAGCTGGCTTCCATGATGATCTTAGCTCGCAGACTGATCGATTTCCCGCCAGATTGACGTCAATCGAAGGCGGCGAGGTCGGAGATCGATGACGAGGTTGAAGCGGGGCAGGAAATCGATATGAGAGATGAGATCCTAGTGTAAGGGATGGCGAGATTGACCGTTTGATGGAGCGCTTGATGTCGACGCGGTCAACCAACAAATTGTCAAGGCCCTCACGGCCTGCTTCGCGGACAAGTACATCAATGTCGGCACGATACAGCGTCTCGTGGATCCTTCCGGCGTGCACAGTTGGAGCGGAACTCGAACGGCGTCTTTGGAGCCGTTCCCGACGTGCAGATCCGCATCCTTCGCTCCACAGTCGACGGCCAGACTGTCTGGACGATATGGGAGCTCCACCGCCTGGGCACCGGTATCAGTAGCTTCGGCGTGTCATCTCAGGGTACAGGTATCGGTCCACTAACGCTTGATAAACTTAGCAATTCGGGTGTCGCTCCGCTTCAAAGTGTTGCGTTATGCTCCTTACGCAAATACCGTTTCTTCCTTGTAACACCGCCTCTTCTACCATCATAGCCTCCTCCTCAGAATGTAGGAAGCGTTAGGATCGTTTGTGTATGTGGAGGCGCGCGACGGGTGCGCCATCTGCTACGGCAAAAAGAAAACAAGCAGAGAGCGTTGAGTAACACAAAATCTCCCAAGAGAGAGTCTGCCGTCTCCGAAACTGCTGTTGCCGCTGACACCGCTTCTTCATTAGGAGGAGCTGACTGTGATGGTAAAGAAGTGAGTCGACTTTCGCGGTCTTGTCTAGTCATCTTTCGCAATTCTTAGTGTTAAACATTAGGGTACGAGTCTCCCGGCGAGTCAGCTATTACCTTCGCGAGGACAAGTTGGCCAACAAGAGCAACGACGTCTTCACTCTGGCTGCGGCTGACCAGAAATGGTCCTCCAAGGGCTGGCCTTGGCACGTCTGGGAAGTCTGGAAGACTTTGCTCTGGGTACCTTATTCTGGGCGAGATGGGCGTCTTGTTGCTTAACGGAACACCTCTGCATGCAGTGATGTGGGTGGGGGTTGGACGACGATACAGACAGCAGTCGCCACAAAGCTACAAACACCATCATTGACGCCACCAGCATCCTCATCCTTGATCCGCCGTCGGGGCAATACTCCCCACAGGACACTCATGGTGACAAGGACCGTGGTGGAATACTGGGCGGACGTGGTAGCTGTGGAGGGCGGCTGGTCAAGTTTCAGCGGTATGCCAGCGGGCAGTTGTTGCGGTGTCGAGCGGATGCAGGCGAAAATGGACAGTGGCGCCATAGAACAGGGAGAGGATGTAGAGGACAGAGGGCAGGAGAATGCATAGAGGTACAGATAGAGCTCAGAATGGATAGCTGCCAGCCCAATGGCGGCCGTGATTTGGTGTGTGGCGTGTCCTAGGTAGATCCAAGTCAGTCAGCTTAGTCGCTATGCGCTGCCTTGCTAGGGGTGGCGCGTGACGTGGAGAAGGATACTTCAGTTGTCGGCATGTTCAGGTTGCGTGATACGATCTTAAGCTCAGTTTGTACAATATTTCAGACAATTGCTAGTTTCTCATAGAGCTGAAATCATCAGCCTGTCTCTCGCCGGTAGCTAGCGTATGACGGATAAACGATGAAGAGGTAGACAGAGATGACTGATGAGAAAGGACATGACCTTTCCGGCAGGGTCATTACATAAATGTCATTGCCACCGCTGCCGCCCTGCTCGTCCACAGTATCACCAGAGTCATGTCCAACCCCCGGGGAAAGTGAGTGAGACAGAGTCCTGTGTGTGACCATGTCTATTCGGTGAAAGTTCCGTTGTGGGACTGAAGAAGAAGATACCGAGGACAGGTGCAGAAACGAGGATCCAGAAATGATAATGATTGATCATATGTGCTGGGTACGGACAAGGTCATTGACTTCGGCGCTTCGCTTCCAGTAGCCTCTCGGCGTATTGGTTCTTGACGGTGTGCTGGAGGTATGTCCTGAGTCCCGGGATGCGGAGAGCCTTGATAAGGGCGACGGACTCCGGTGGGTGATGGGTCAGCTGCTCTAGTCTCGATAGGACCGGTCAGGCCTCCATGTCAAGCCACCACAGCATGTCCTTCACGTTTTTAAGTCGAGCCGAGTAAAAGGCGACTGGGCCGACATGGCTAGCCGTGTCGACTTCTCCGCCTCACTCCGCCGATGTCAAGCTCGTGCCTGCATTGCGTGGTTGAGGGGTGCCTAGGTCCGCCTGGTCGTGCGAGACGCGGTCGAAGCCACTGAAGAGGACGACGTGATTGACAGAACACGGCTGATGAGGGTACAGCGCCTCGCCACGCCGCATCGCATTGAATAGCATGATCCACCGGTGTGTGTCAATACCCAGAGGGGGCTGAATGCCGGCGAGAGCAAAGAGGTCCATTACAGTGCTTCGACAAGACTCATCGAGGGCAGCAAGTTGGAAAGTGATATCTCGGGGCATTCCTCGGAGTGTCTGCTCCAAGGAGCGTCCTTGGCTTCCACGAGTGCTATTCCCGATCTGAGTTGCTTCCTGAGACATTGTAGTGGACAGGCACTGGCAATTGGGGGGAGAGCAAAGTTTCGGGTCTGGAGCCGGCTGCTGATAGCTGCCTCGCTGCTGGGTCGTACCCGTGTGTTTCTGGATGGATGCCGGAGTCGTCGGTCATCGGTGCGTGCTCTGTTGATATAGTAACCGCGATATGCTCTGAAGACTTGTCAGCAGCATTCCCAGACATGATGGCCTCCCTCCAGGCGGCGCAAGGGGAGAGCGAGGCAGCAAGGAGTACTTACCGGTGGTGTGATCCCCGACGAAGACAAAAAGACTTGACCTTGTGTGCAGATAGGTTCTGCAGGTTGCAAAGATCAGGATTGTCCAGCATCAGATGGACCGCGCGCTATCCTCGGTGCGACGCACTGGCGACGGTCTAGCGTCTGGTTGTTTGGTGCTGGGCGGTGTTTGATAATGGTGTCGCTGCTGTTTGGTGTGTCAGTCAGCGGCGGATGCAAAGGGAAGACTAATGACCAACTGAGGCCAAGGTCTGGAGCTGGGTCGGTGCCGCAGTGTCACACACCTTGTCTTGCAGCTCTTGCTTCGCGACTTCAACCTTGAATTAAAGCTGTAGTACAGCGTCGGATCTAGGACAGATGCTCCGTGCTCCGTGCTCCTGAACGTCGACAATGTTAGAGCGAGTTTGGTTGTTTGGCCGACGACTTGCGGCCAGAGAGCAAGAGACGGTACCTACTACCTCGTTAAGATTCTTCCCTGCTAGACACAAGATCCGAGGGTGTAATATCGCCAGCGACTCGATGATGATAGTCGAAGTTTACAAAGGGTGCCGGTGATTGTACATGCGTGCAGAAGTACGGTGCTAGTGGTACAAGAGATTTAGCATGTAGAAGAGGTGGAAGAAGGGGTGGAAGAGGTGGAGAGGTGAAGAAATAGAAGAAGGGAGGAAGTTTGGGAGTTTGCAAGCAGAGAAGGCGACATGGTTGAAATTCGCGTCAGTCGCAGAGTCGATTCAACTCCAAGGGAAGGCACGATTCGACTCCAAGGGAAGGCGCGATTCGACTCCAAGGGAAGGCGCAATCCATTGAGATGCTAAGCGGCAAGTGCGCCCAAAAGAAAAGTGGACCATGATCCAATACCAAATCGCCCAAAAAGTCAAGTCGTCGACGTTCCATGAAGTTTTGAAGTCAGACGGAGCATCCGCGATCTGTTGAGCCATTGAAGATTATCCCTGATTTAGACATCAGTGGAATACCACTTGACAGTTAGCTTCGCAAGAGACAGACAGTTTGACCAGCCGCCAAGATGGCCTCCTCATCATTCTCTGCTCCTCGACCCTCCTCTCCCATGCCATCCTCTCCCTCCGTCTCCGCCACCCTCCCAGCCGACCAGCCAGCCACTATCGCCAGAACCCTGGACGGTCCCATCCTCCTCCCCCAGCAACTTCCCCCGGGAGCGATCCCGACAGATCTGACCACCCCCAGCGGCCTAGAGACCCTGTCCGAGACTGGCCCTTCTGTGCGAAACGCTATATTGTGCCAAAGGATCGCTGGACTATCTCTGATGGCGCGTTATAAAACGGCGGAGATGAAGTTGAAGGGAGAGGAGGCCACGACTTTCGAGAGAATCCGCAAGCGCCTGGCCATTAGCCGGTGGGAGATGTTCCTGATCTTCGGCGACCTCATCGTCACCCGAGATCCGCTGGTGGATCGATAACCTCCGCCCAATTGCGGACCGGCCAATGGACGCCGCCGACGAGACACCGGAGCTAGCCAAGGCTCGGCTGATGCTGCAGGCCTTGCAGGTGCAGACGCAGTTCCTTGTAGCCGAGCTGGAGAAGATGGCTGCTGGCTCTGCCGCAGCTGCGGCTACCGAGGAGGACGACGCTGAGGATGACGAGTGAGACCCGGTGCGGCCGGAGCGGCACTGCGGTGCTTTTGCCGGAGGATCATGTTGAGCAGCTGGTGCGGAATCTGAGGACTAGTGCGCCTTTTGGGGTTGTGTTGCTGTGAGCACCGGTGTTGGGGTTGGGGGAATGGATTGAGTGGTGAGAGGTGGTGGTGGTGGTGTACGGTGGGGTGTTTTTATGCGCTGCATCGCATGTTTGGCGTGCCGTTTGTCTGGTGTTAGGGGGTGTGAGGGAGTGTTGGCCCTGGAGGGCAGTTTGTTTGGCGCTGGTGATGCGCTCGTTGAGTCGGTTGATTTCTCGAAGTGGACTTCGTTGCTTCTGTCTTTCTGCCGTCCGGTGGGCCCGTGATCCGGGTCGGTTTCGTTCTTGTCGAGGCGGGCAGTGTCTTTTGCGGTGGCTTCGTTGCATTTTTTTCCCCTCGCATCATTACCAGTGCCATGTTTTTTTTTTCTCCTCTCTCTCTCTTTTTTTTTCTTTTTTTTTTTTTTTTTTTTTTTTTGAAATGAAAGAAAAGGCTATGCCAGGCCTAATTTCCTGCCGCCAAAAAAGAGAATCCTCCCCTTGGAATACGTGACCCAACCATGTGGGCACTCATATTCAGGTGACCTTCGACTGGGTCACCTTGATGCCTCACCACCATTGGAGACACCCAACGACCGGACCAGCCAGCCTCAGCCGACCCTCGGACTGGTCACCCCAAAGAGTCACCTCGATTGAGGTGACCCTGCCACCAAGTCGGCGCAGTTCAGGCGATTCTTGGACTAGGTCACCTCAACGCCTCACCTCGATTGAAGTGACCTAAAGAATGTTGCACAGCTTGGAGAATGCTGCTCCGGAATAAAGCCAAGACTCCGGAATAAAACCAAGGCACACACGATCCGGGGTCTCGACGATGCCGAGCTGGCATCCCCGATCTGGATCACATCCCAAGTAGACGGTACACACACACCCAGTCGATGATCCTCGACGAAGGTAGCAAACCACCGTCAGTCTTCACAGGAAGTGGCTAGCCCACTCCACAGCATCTTGAGAAGCGCTTTGCAGAGGCTTCGGGTCGATATTTCGGAATGACGTTTTGGGTTGATGTTGTGGGGTGACCCTTTGAGGCGACCCAGTGGTCGGGTGACCTCAACCGGGGTGACTCTTTGAGGTGACTCTGGTGGTTTGGTCACCCAATCGAGGTGACCCTATGGTTGGGTCGCCCTGATCGAGGTGACTCTCGGAGACGAAGGGAACCTCAACAGTTGGAGTGACTCTAGTGGTCGCATCAGCTCAAGTGAGGTGACTTTGGTAAGGGTCACCCCAATCGAGATGACTCTTTGGGTGACCCAGTGGTTTGGTCGCCTCAATCAAGAGAACGTTTGAGGTGACCCAGTGGTCGGGTCGGCTTAATTGAGGTGACCCTAGTGTTCTAGCCACCCAAATTGGGGTGACCCTTTGAGGTGATTCCGGTGGTCGGATCACGTCAATTGAGGTGACCTTTTGGGGTGGACTAGTCTACCTGACTTCGGGTGAGAGCCCACTTCGAAGTTCTCAAGACGAGTCGACCTTCATCCCTCCTAGAGTCTTAGCCTCCGAGGTAACCCCTGTATCGGTTGTAAATGTTTCATGAGCGCACCTGATATTTGGCCTGGTCATGTGTGGCCCTGGTGCAGAGCAGACAGTCGTTTCTTCGTGTGAGATGCTAAATTGAGGCGTCACTCACTCCTGTGAGTCGTACACACGGCCACAATGTCCTATGGGTTCCTGAATCCTGGCACTGGAAGTGTGGGGATCCTGCTATGGTAAATACAGAGTAAACTCTCTGCAGGAATGTAATCAGGTCCCCGTAATCGACCCCCGGAGCTCTAGAGAAAGCTCAGAAAGTCAAGGGAAAGAGACGTGGTTGGCTGGCAGAGGACACGGCTGATCAGGCACAGAAACTTGGCGGGATGGTTTACATGCCCATGCTAATATCAGGTCCTGACGGGAGCGGATATCGTGGAAGAAGCCGTGGCCTGGCCAATCCGAGAGAGCGGATGGAGCCGTCGGGATGAAGCCACGGCCATGACGCTGAGGGAGATGACACCGGTTGAGATGACGCCGGCAGAGTCGGTGCCGATGGAGGTGATGCTGATGGAAATGACATTGTTCTAGATGAAACCGATGGAGTTGAAAGCTGAATAGAGATGGCCTGTGGAAGTGAGCCCAGATGAGCCTATCGGATAAAAATGCCGCTGAGATGAACCGCAGAAAATGAGGCGGCGACGACGACACCAGGCCCGATGTGTATGAGGCTATCAGCGAGATTGAGAACGGCCTCGACTCCAGTCCACCGATGTGCGCCGTTAAATCAATTGAGCCAGCGTCTCTGGATCCGAAAGCTTGATGCGTGATGCATGTTGGCTGTCCTGGAGTAAGCAGGTACTTGAATGCACCCAATGGCAGAAAGAGTATGATTATGTCGAGTCAAATGAGGGCCATCCATTTCTGCAATTTTTTTGATAGACTTTCATCGGCGGCAGATGAGATCGATGATGGTTGAACGTCGGGTACCGCTTCACGGTGTCGTGCAGCTGACTAATCTCAAGTCACATGTACAGGTTGCCGAGCATCAGCATCCCGCACGGCGCTACATACGCTGTAGCCGTTTTGACCTGTAAGCTGGCCCTTAACATGCGCCGGGGCAACTCACGAAATAACTACGGTGAGTTGGGCATGGCACACCGCCACAACAACGATGCAAACCACCAAACCAACTCCAAAACACAAGAGATTTGGTGAGATGGGATATCACCCTCGGATATACCTCCTGTCAATTGGATGTACTTTTCTGATCGCTCTGGCGGAATTGCGACGGTCCCGAGCGCATAGTGTCCACCAGGTTTCTGTTCGGTGATACGAAAGCATGAATGCATGCCGTGGTTGAGTTTGGCCTGCAGAGTCTACACCACTCAACTGTTAGGAGCGCTCAATCAATTGACGTACACCGTTCTAAAGCGATGTGATTTTGATGCAACTTGGGAATCATTGTCGCATCGGCTAGTAGAGTGTTCTTCTGAAGTTTGGTAGAGTTTAGAAGCTCGGACGGTGTAGTGTATCGTGTTGTAGAAGCGCTATCGCTGTCATCATCGCCGCCCCTTTCGACGGTCTCGGTTCAAATGCCAGGTAAGGTACATACCTTGAGGTACCTTCCAGGTTACCTTACCATGGTGGGAGACCCTCCCTTTTGAATACCATGCTAGTGATCCTATTGGTGGGATTTGTGGTCTTGGCGCTGGAAAACGCTGCCAAGGTACTATTCAATTAGCGGCATCCTAGTAGAAGTAGTTACCGCGTAGATATAACCAAAGAGAGCTAACTATATACGTACTAGAGTGTTATATAGTCTACTAATATAGTATAACTCTCAATATGCTGTTAGGGCTTTAACATAGTTTTCTACCTAGTACTATAACCTAGACCTGCACCTAGTACTACACCTAGTACTGCACTTAGCTCCTAGTACTGCACTTCGCTCCTAGTACTGCACCTAGCTCCTAGTACTACACCTAGCTCGCAGCGAGTACTGCACCTAGCTCGCAGCGAGTACTGCACCTAGTCTTGCACCTAGTCTTGCACCCGGTCTTACACCTAGTCTTACACCCAGTCTTACACTTAGTCTTGTAGCTAGTCTAGGAGCTAGTCTTGGAGCTAGTCTTGCACTTAGCTCGCAGCTAGTACTTTAGCTAGTACTATACTTAGCTCGTAGCGAGTACTTTAGCTAGTACTACACTTAGCTCGCAGTAAGTACTACACCTAGTCTTGCACCTAATCTTAGAGCTAGTACTATACTTAGCTCTTAGCGAGTACTGTAACTAGCTTTAAGACTAGCTTCTAGACTAGCTCTTAGACTAGTTGCAAGACCGAGTATAAGACTAGGTGTAGTACTTACTGCGAGCTAAGTGCAAGACTAGCTCTAAGACCGGCTCCTAGACTAGCTACAAGACCAGCTCTAAGGTAGGGTGTAGTACTAGGAGCCGGGTATAGTACTAGGAGCTAGGTATAGTACTCGCTACGAGCTAGGTGTAGTACTAAGAGCTAAGTATAGTACTAAGAGCTAAGTATAAGCTTACGTATAGTACTTTATATTTTAGAATAATAGCTACTCTACTATTAATAATAGATATAGTTAAATAGCTTAATTAAATACTATGTAACTTTAATATTATAAAGTCTTAAGTTTAATTCTCGCATATGTAATTTTTTTCGCTTACTTATTTACTTACTTACTTACTTACTTACTTACTTACTTACTTACTTACTTACTTCCTATTAAAGAGTAATATATATATGTATATATATATTATTCTTTTTATAATATTACTATTTTTAGTTAAATATATTATTTTAGTTTAAATATAATATTTTTACTCGAAAATAATATTTTAAATAAACATCATTTTAAGTAAAAAATATATAAACTATACTATAGCGCCTTTACTATATTAAGCCTCTAATATAATGTCTAATATAGTATTCGAAAAGGGAGTTTACCTACTATAGTATCTTATACAACACAAAACTATATATATACGCTTCCTATTAGACCAAAGCGTAACTTGATTATTCTATGTTCTTAAGAATCTCTTTTCTAAAGACTCCTTTTAGGGAAACCTTAGTACGCTAGTCTAAATCAAGCTTAGTTCTAATTCTAAACTTCGTTTATTAAGAACGAAGCTCTTTATATAGAAATAGAGCTTATTTGTATAATATATATATTTATATATATAACCTACTCTCTTTACTTACTTTAGTAATATATATTAGCATCGGACTTACGGGTCTAATATACTCCCTTAGATTAATCTTTATAAGTAGTCTAATATCTTTTCGTAATTCGTTCGTCGCTTCTAAAGGTCTTTATACCCTTTTCCTTAAATCGATCGCTTTTACCTTTCGTAGCCTTAGTCCCGAGGCTACGTTATATAATTAGTTATATTTAAAGGCAACTTTCCAAATATTTTCCTCTCTCTTTCTTTCTCTCTTCTATAATATTATCTTCGTAAGTAGTTTACTTTATAGGGTATCGTCTAAATACTCTTTATTGGCTAACTTATATTATAAGTACTATTAACCAAATTTCCTACTATATTAGAATAAGTTGATAGTTGAAAACGAGGTTCGAAGTTTAGTTTTAAGGTACTAATAGTACTTTAGCGGCGAAGATAATAGTAGCGAGGATCGCTCTAGTTATAGATCCGGCTCTTGTAATAGCTCTTCTTCCCTACGTAGTAAATAAGTTTGATTAATAAAAACGAGGCTTAGAAGTTAGTTTTAAGGTACTAATAATACTTTAGTAATAATAGTTCGGGTAGCGGCTCTTCTAAACGTCTTACTAAGAAGCGTAAGATAAGTACATTTAAGAAGATTAATCGTAAAGAGGAGACGAAGCGTAAGGCTTAGCGTAGAGAAGCGGCTACTAAGGTAATAAGAAAGGCGTAAATTTCGAGACTCGTTTTCTTATTTTATACTTCGACTAACGATTTTATAATACGTAAGAGGAGAAGGTACCTCTATATTTGTTATATATAAAGTCGGCTTTTACTAGCTAATTAGATAGCTATTGTTTCAAAGGCCCAAAGCCTAGTAGACGTTACGATCGCTACTCGCTTAGAAGCTCGTATATCTCTATATAAGTACTTCGAAAAGTCGTTTTACGGCTCGTTTTACTAATCTAAGGTATTTTTAGACTTAAAGACGCTCTTCTAATAGTATTCTTCTTTCTTAATTATATTTATAATAATAACGTAGTTAAAGTAGTAAGTCTACCCCTTAAAGCTTATTTAGCTAACTAGACTTATTTAACTAGAATAAACCTCGATCGTAGTTCTAACTAATTATAAGAGTTAAATAAACGTTAAACTATAGCAAAGATAGTATTAAAAGGATATAGAGATAATAGCTTTCCTATTACTAATGATCCCCGTTTACGCTAAGTAGTTATAGTTTTAAAGCTTCGGGATTTCGTCTAGTAGGTTATTTAGTCGTTTTGAGGGTTATTTTCGTATTTCGAAGGTTTCCTATAATCCTTTAGTAGTACTTCTTTAATAAGAACTTTATAACTTAACTTCGAGGGTTAAAACCGTAAAATAAGGTACGAACTCGCTAAAAAAGGTTCTAAACCGTTAATTGAGCTATAAATCTCTCAAGATATCTTCTAATAACCGTTCCTCTAAATCGTTATCTCTTCTAGCCTCGATCTATAGTTATAGATTAACTAGACTAAGTTATCTTCGACTCTCGACAAACTACTCGCCTTACAAAGACTTAGTTAGCCTATCTATAATTATATACGAGCTTCGTTCGTAGAAAACGTAGATTATTTTCCGTATTATCTTCTCCCTAAGCTAATAATTATAAATATCTATATACTTTAGCTTAGTCTTTAGTCTCTCTACTACGTTCTTTAAGAGCTTAATCGTTTATTGATTATCGTAATAGAAGTTTAATACTAGGTTCTATAACTCGATACCTAGCTCCGAGAGTAGTCTTTACTAAAAGAATCCCTCTTTTGCTACTTAAGTAAAGGCTAGTAGTTCTGCCTCTATAGTTAATATAGTAATAATATCTTACTTATTAGCCCTTTAATTAATAAGGCTACTAAAGAGCTTTATAGTATAAGCTTATAAGCTTTTCTTATTAATAGTATTATTAGTAAACGAAGTGTTACTATAGACTTCAAACTTATTTACTCTTCCAAAGCTTAAAGCTAAGAACCGAGTTGCGTATACGTAATTTAATACTCGATTTATAGTATACTTATATTCTAGCCTTAGGTTTATTATAAACCTTATAAGTTGGGAAACGGCGAAAGTAATATTAAGTCGAGTAATAATTACTATATATAATAACGAGTCGATTACGCGCTTATACTAATTAACGATCTTTAGCTTCGCTACCCTATTAAAGGGTAGGAGTTTCGTTTTGCTTATTAGAGTTACGAAGCGTAGGTCTTAATTACGTAAGTTATAAATCTTCTCTAGGTACGTTATCTAAGTCAACTAGATTAAGCTTTTCGTCCGATTTCGAATAACTTCTATTCCTAAGAACTATTATAGTTCGCCTCCTCCTATAAGTTTATACTTCGCCTTTAAAACTTTCATAGCCTCTTTAGTAACTCGTTCTTAGCTTTTCTAATATACAAATACAATATTATCTACGTAGAAGAAGATTAATACTCTATTCTACTAATAGTAATAAGGCTTATATAGTATAGGCTAGAATCCCAACGTTTATAATATAGTTCCGAGCTCCATTTATTATAAAAGAGGTATAATTTAAAGGTTATATAATACTTTCTTAAGGAGTAAAACTCGTAAGTTTGCTCCTAGCTTCTTATAGCCTAGCGGAGCTCGTATAAAGACTTCGTAGAGTAACTCTACGTTTATAAATACGTTTATAATATTAAACTATAATAGCTCGAAATCGAACTTTATTATAATAGTTATTAAGGTTCGGAACGATTTACTCGTAAACGTTAAAGTATACGTTTCTTCGATAATAGACTTCTATTATTAATTACTTTGTATAACGAATTTTACTTTACACTTTCGAAGGTATTTATACTTATCGGTCTTATAAGCGTAAACTTATATATAATTAAGTATTTATAAGTTACGAATTCTTAAATCGTAGCTCGAAATCTTAATCTAAGAGCCTATCTACTTATAACTTTATAAATAGTCTTTCTTAACTTAAAAGAACTCCTTCTCGAATCGATATCCCTTTAAGCTATAATATAAAGTAAATACTAATAATAGGCTCCTTTAATAAAACTTTACTCTTATAGATTTAAGGTTTATTTACTATATCTAAGCTTCGTTCTTTTACTTCGACTTACTAAAGCCTAAATAATAACGTTTAACCTTAGTTATAAGTTTCTACTAACTCTTCCTAATAGGTAATACTAGAGTTTCAACGTAGAACGTTTAGTTAATTGTATATACTTCTTTTCTTAAGATTTAGGCTTAGTTTAGCCTTTAGCTTCTTAGCTTTATCGAAGAAGCTAAGAACAAGGATACTAGGGATTCTAGTAGCGTAGGGAGAAACTTAAAGCGAACCTCGGTATATTTTAGGTCTTTACTATACTAATTGTCCTCTTACTCTTCGATCTCCGTTAGCAAATCTTAAACTAAGTTATCGAGATATAAACTATTAATCTTAAACTCATCTTATCTATTTACTAGTATATCTACTTAATCTAAGGAATCTTCTTAAGCGATAATTATATTTTAAAGACGTTATTAAAGCTTCTTTAACGTTTATTTACTAATTATTTCCTATATTCGAACTTCGTTTAAACTAAAGAAGTCTTATTTATTAAAGATAATATCTCTCGTAGCGTATATTCGGTTAGTTATAAGGTTCTAAATATAAAAGATATTCGTTAAGTTATATCTAACTAGGTATCCTATCTAAGCTTTGGGGATTAGCCTAGACTTAAGCTATTGTCTCGCCTTCGGCATAGCGTTAAAAGGCTAATAACGTATCTTCTATTATACGAAAAAAAGAGCTAATAGTTATCTCTTAAAACTATTTAACTACTAGATCTAACTAAATAGTAGCCTTTAATTACGCCGAACTCCGACAATAGTTTCGCCTAGCCCTTAATTTATTACTATAAACGCTAATACCTAATCGAATCTCGTATTACTTATCGTAATACGTATTTAATTATCTTTAGTACCGCTAATCTCGGCCGAGTCTTTACGCTCTTTCTTTAAGAGTTTCCGGATCCGCCTACTATAGGCCTCGACCTCCTTACAGCGCTTCTCATCGGTCTTTAGGACTAGGTTAAGGGCCTCGAGGATTAAGGTTAACTACTTCGTACGATCTTTTTGCGAGGGGATCTGCTTAGCCTCCTTGTTAAAGGAAAGCGTAGCGGATACGGTCTCGGCTTTCTACGTAACCTTAGGCACCGGAATACGAGCGGTGATTTAGGGTATCGTAGATCTACTAAGTGCCGAAGGAGATTAGCGAAGCTAAGACCTAGTAGTAAAAGTAGAGTCGTCTCACCATTGGATATATTCCGCATACGTAAATAGATTTATCTTAGTTTTATAGGGATATATTACAATATAGTTACAATTGGAAGAAAAGTAGAAGAAGATCTAAGCGAGCAAAGAGCGTAAGGTAAAGTAAGCTAGCCATTTTATAGCCCTCTACAAAACTTAATCTTATAAGCTAGCTCTTTCTATATAGGCAAATAGAGTTCGTAGTATAACTCTTGTCGGTAATATTGTTAAGGAGGTTTAAAGTGTTTGTATAAATTAGGAGTTTAGGTAAACCTTAACTCTATTTTGAACTATATCGAATTAGGTGCTAGGTATTACGTTCTAAACCGTATCGCAAGAGGTACCAAAATACTATATAATAATTAAGCCGTTGTCGTTTCTCCTATACGTCTACGGTTATCGTAAAGGCTTTGTAGCCTATTACTTTTAGATATATAATTCGAGGTTAGTTTTCGGCAAACGAATCTAAGATAGCCGAAAAGAAGCTCTCGTACGACGTTTTCTACTTTAAGTGGTACTTAAGGGTACGATTAAGTATATAGATAGCTATCCTAACTATTTTAAGCTATAACTCGGTAAAAAGCCTACTTTAGATTACTAATAATTGTATTTTCTCCTTAACTACCTCTTTAATACGTTCTCCAAAGCTATTCTACTACTAAGTACATAGTATATATTCTTCTACTTAAATACCCTCTTAATTTAACTATACGTAGATCGAATAAGCTTTTCGAAGCTCGTTATCTATCTCGATAACCTTAACCTTAATTTAATACCTTATCATTAATATCTAAGTAAAGTTCTAAAGTATTAAAAGTAAGCTATCTACTTTGCAATTTTAGAAATAGTAATCCTACACGTAGCTTAATATCTTATCTAATATTATAACGTACGAAGTAAACTTGTAAATTCTCTTTTAATAGTCGTAGAAGTTAAGTAAGACTCGCTCTCCTAGTTTTAAGCTTCGTTTCTTTACTTCGTAGTACTCTTATCGCTTTATCTTTACGATTTTGTAAATATCGTATTTAACTATTAAAAGGCTTATAATCTTAGCTCCGTAAGTATATTTAATTAGGTACTCTAATACCCTAGGTCCTAGGTACCTTAGTCTACGGTACTAGACTACCGTATTAACCTTTCTTAGCTTCTTCCTAGTCTAAGAGTTGAACTATAACTTCTTCATTATAAACGTAACTCCTTTTATAGAAACGAGTAGGTATTCTAATATATACTAATCGTAGTATTGAAATAACTTATAAAGTAGTTATCCGTTATAATATTAGATTATATCTTACTTATCTCTTTAATCTTATTAATATCCTAGTTACCTTAGCCGTTTTAGAGATACTAAGTTGGTACTTATTTTTAGATAAAAGGCTACGCCGTTTAGAGTAAAGAAACGAAGCTCGTTTATCGTATTTCGTACTTTAATATCTATACTCTTATATCTATAGATAAGTAAATAACTTAATCCTACGAATATATCTTCTTATAGAAGTACGTACTTGTAATTATAGAATCTTAAGATCTCGTTGAAAATATAGAGTATTAATCCTAAGTTTAGGATTACTAAGTTACGTAATAAGTATTCGAGGTTTAATATAAGGAAAAAGGCTACGCGTTAAGAAACTATCGATCGATTAACTCGTTATTAACTCGTAAACTCTTCGTTTATCTTAAGCTTCGAATATAAGTTTCGAACTTTTTTACTACTCTTTAGCTTTTTTTCCTACTCTTAAGCCTATATCTCGTTAATCTTTATCCGTAAAGGCTTATTCTCTAAGAATACAACTTAGTAACTAATAATATTTACTCGAAGGTAGTTTCGATCGTATAAGATACAAAAGTCTCTACTACCTTATATAAAGTTAGAAACCTCGTTTCTTAGACATTTTCTAAGTTATTACTAGCGATAGCTATTTAAGGATTTCGTCTACTTATTATTATTCTATTTCGTAGCTTAGAATATTAGTCCGAAGCTTCTTTTCGTAACTCTTTTTACTTAAGTTAGAAATTCGATTACTTTCGAAGTATTAACTATCTCTTAGTAGAAGTAAGCGACGAAATCTATTAAAAAGTAGATTTCGCCCGAAATAATTACCTACTATTAGCTTTACTTTATACTTATAAAGATAAAGAAATATTCTTTTAAGTATTAAACTAAGTCCGAAAACTAAGTTATAAGGTTCTAAACTTCGGCTACCTTTATACTTATTATATACTATATTATCGTCTCTTATAATATTATCTAATCTTCTTAATTAGTCTTAAGTTTTAAAGCTTAGCTTAGTATATCGTTGTAACGTTTCTAAGCTCGATCGTATAAAATAAACTCGTCGACCCTATATACACGTTTAAAGTTAAAATAAAACTACGCAATATTTCTACTAGCTACGATACCGCTTATATCGAAGCTATAAGTTATTTTAAAGTTCGATACTATTGTATTATTTATCTAATTAAAAATATTCCGAATAGCTTCGTATTCTTCTTTATACCGAGTTTCGTCGAAGTAGTAAATCTACTATTTAAACTTAAGAACTTTATTATCTTTAAGTAATAAGTCGAATAAGCCTTTCGTAGGTTCTTCTCTACGAACGAACTTTAACTTCGTATCTAAGACTTTCGCCTTATAGTTCGTAAACGTAGGCCTAATTGGCTTCGGAGTTCGTATTACTTCGAAGTCCTTTAGATTTTCGAAGTTAATAAGGTAATCGATATTTTTAGCGTTAACTTTAATTCTAAAGGCCTTATCGAATTCTTTTTAGTCTTTCGAGCTACTTAAGATAATTTTCGATATTTCGAATTAGAAATACTACTCTAAAGTAATATATCTTAAAGACGAAAGTCGTTTATTAGTTCTAATACTTATTTTAGTAGTTATAATTATCTTCTTACGAATTATAGTTCTAAAACTCTTAATTATTAGATTAAAGCGTAACTTAATTATTTTATATTCTTAGGAATCTCTTTTCCGAAAACTCCTTTTAAAGAAACTTTAGTACGCTAGTCTAAATTAAGCTTAATCCTAATTCTAAACCTCGTTTATTAAGAACGAAGCTCTTTATATAAAAATAGAGCTTATTTGTATAATATACATATTTATATATATAATCTACTCTCTTCGCTTACTTTAATAATATATATTGGCATCGGACCTATGGGTCTAACACTTCTTATAGTATGTTTCAGCGTATTAGATTAGTCTTAGGTGCTTAGCCCAGTGTAGCGTTTTGCGGTTCTACTATGTATCTTTTGGCCCTACCCCTCTGCCCCACCTACTCTACCTAATTAAAATATATATATAGAACCACCGCTAATTGGTCTAAGGCCCGTTGGAACTTTTCCTTCTTCCTCTACCTAAGGCACTATATCTATATCTATATTAATTAGTATATTTGTACCCTTATTCGCTAGTTCCTATATTAACGCTTTAAATATAAATACTTTAGTCTATAATAGAATACTCTTCTCCTCCATCGTTATTACCTTATCTCTCTATTCGTAGTTCATCATTAGTATTACCGCCTTTGCTAGTCGATTAAGTATTACTTACGCCGAATCCCGCTATCGCTTTCCTCGCGAATAAACCTCTCTCTACTTTTACTCAACTACTAATCGACGAATTAGACGAGTTTTTGAGTAGCGACGATACTATATCGATAAGCGATACCGATTCCGATACCGATATTACTTTATTTATCGAAGAGACTCTTCGGTTTTAAAGATTATATCGTACCTTTAGCTAAGCTAGACGTCGAAAAGCTTATAACTTTAAGAAATTTATCTAAGATTAGAGTATTATCTTACGGCGCCTTCTTCGACTCGTCGAAGCTTTTCGCGATGATAGTATCTAATTGGTATTAAAGAGGAGTAACGTCTACATCTACTTCGCTAGCGACGAAAACGAACCTTTTACACCTTAGAGACTTCGCCGAAAGTTATCGTCCCTCTAGTATATCGATACGTTTTCGTCTTTTAGAGATATCGCTATTCGATATATATTAGCCCTTAATACCGACTATTTAATTAAAGACGTTAGCGATATTAGTTAGATTAATAATACTTTCTTATATATATAGTTAGAGGTATAAGAGTATACTCTTTTTATAAGTCACCTATTAGGAGAATTGATAGTTAATCGACGAGGTTATTAATCGTCGTAGTAAGGTCGTATACTACATAAGTATAGAGATTATTACAAAAGAATCCTTATAATTATATCTATCTTATTTAGTAGCTTCGCTCCGTAGGTAGGCAACTTTATTCCCTAAGTACTCAAGTTATACCTAAAGTCTAATAGTATCCCGAGACGGGTATAAGATACTCTCCAACGGCTCGGTATATACTCGTCGTATAAAGTAACCAATAAGTTACTATCTAATATTACGACGTAATCGATCGTACGTTAGTTAAATTTGTATTATTTATATATACTAATAATAGTTAGAAATATCTTCGTCGTATCTCTTCTAATCTAAGTCTAATTATCGTATACGATAACTTTAATTTCCTAGAACGTATTTAAGGCTTAGGTATAGGCCGAAGGGATACGATGGCTAATCTTACGACGTATCTTCTTATTAGGAGTAACGACGTACAAAGCCCTTTCTACCTTAATCAATAGCGGCCTCATATCCGTTTTAAGAGCTCGTAGATCTATACCTACCTTATACCTAAGCCCTAGTTCCTCCGTCCTACTACTCGATTCATTATTACCTACGGATTTCGCTCTATATTTAATAGAGACGATATCCCTCCTAAGTTTCTTACGGATCTACCGCCTTTCCTAAAGATTAACTAAACAATATCGACTAAAAGCTTCGTTCTTTAGACTCTAGTAATATCTAAGAATAAAGGAGAGATCTCTAAGGTATACCGTATTTATAATAAGTTATTCTTAGATCTTCTAGGTATAAAGCCGTCTAACTTTAAGTCTCGGCTTTTCCTTATCTATAACGATTAAAAGACAACGTCGTATATTAGGCATATTATCTCTTCTTAGCTAAAAGTATACGATATATACGATCGTAAATAGTAGATCGTCCCTATTTCGGTACTCTTCTACGTCTTAATGAATTTCGTTAATATAATATTCAAATATTTCTAGCCCCTTATCTAAGAAGATGCTATCGGCCTCGGTAGACCCAAACTTACGTAATAGTACTACAAGTACTACCATACGTTCAACGTCCTTAAAAATAGCTTCGACTCTCGTATACTCTACTTTATAATTAGAGACCTCGTCGTAGAGGGTTTAGTCAATAGTAGTACGTTGGACATTTATAGTCTATAAGAAGCTCTTTTCTCTTTACCTCTAGGTAGTATCGAATAAAGACTCGCTAAGATCGAAGACTAGGTATTCAACTAAGACGTATATAAAGGATAAACTACCGCTAACGATATAGATAATACGCTTCCGCGGAACGAACTTAAGTATCGTAGTCTTTGTCGATACCTCCAAATTATCTGTTTTCTCCTAGTACTATCAACTACCATCTAAGTTGGAGACTATAGTATAATACGTAGCTTAATCTAGAATATCTGCCTACTATTTTACGGTAATAAGACTACGTATTATAGTCCAAAGATATTGTATTTTGCTTAGTTCCTCTATCCTACTATTTTAGATTAGATTTTATCTAATAGGATACTTCGGTCTAGCCTTATTCGATATACTACCGCGGGTAATCTATAGAAAGTTATCGATCTAGTATTAGAGTACGTTAACGTATCCTTCGCTATCGATATTAAGAATAACCGTAACTCTACGTATAATTCGTACCATACGTTTATCCGTATAGCGGCCGTTAGCCCATATACCGCTATAATACGAAAGGTACTCGAAACTAGGTTCGGAAGTAGTCTAGGTAAATAGTATACGACACTAAGTATTATACGCGACCGCCTAGACTATACGTATTTGTTATATCGTAATAGTAAGAGCGATACTAATCGTAATACGAGAGACTCGTTTAGTACGCCCAACTTATAGGCGGATAAAGTAATAGCTTTGCTTAACGGAAAGCTCGATATCTTTAACAAAAAGGAAGTAAGGCTTCGCCGTATTAAAGACTAGGTCGGCCTACTAGATACTAGGACTAACGATATTACAATAGTTAGTCGCGAAGGTAAATAGGCGTTTAGCTACTCGTATAGTATTAGAGACGATAACGTAGAGTTAGACCAATTTAGAGACGAGAGGTAAAAGTAGTAGGTCTACGAGATTAGCTTCTACTACGACGACTTTACTCGTCTCGATATTAATATAGTATATACCTTATATAGATAATAATAACGATAGGTTAGTACAAATATATTAATTGATATACCTATTAGTCTATTATAATTGGTATATTTGTATGTTTCTATTATTCCTTCGGCTAGCTACGTATTTAAGTAGGATATAGTTTGAAAACTAGATATAAGCCGTAATCGACGCGGCCTAGGTGGGTCTCCCGTATATAGTAGTATGAAAATAGTTACTTCACCTTAAATACTTATACTATAGATGACTATATTTTAATATAGCTATTGTTTACTAATTACACTATTACTACGGTTATAATATATAGTTACTAGTTTACGGCTACTCTAGGAATATACTAATTAATATAGATCCGAGCTTCTAGCTTAACTATTAACCTATAACCTACTTTATTTTTTCAACTTTGAACCTTCCCTTCTTTTATACTATATCAACTTACGATTTTCGGTCTTCTCTTTTTAGCCGATACTAACCCTTCTATTTATATAGTTTATATTAATTAGCTAGTTAATCCATCTTTTCCTTCATTTACGATTTATATTAATTGAAATACTTATAGTTAAGCTTCTCTATACGCCTCTATACTACCTTCGCTATAGTATCTAACCCTATTTCTATAGATATCGACGACGATACGGCGACCGATGCGCTAAGCCTAGTCGTCGATACGCTAATACCGGCTATAGAGGCGCTAGTACTAGCTACTAAGGTACTAGAACCGGCTATAGAGGTACTAGAGGTACCGGTACTGGCTATAGAGGCGCTAATACTAACTATAAAGGTACTAGCTAAAGGCTCGTAAGTTCCCGCGGCTAGATCTATCGGAGATAGATAGCCGATGGATATCAACGCCTAGCGTTTAAAGGCGGCGGCTAAACCTAGCGAACGATTATACCCTAAGGAGTTTTTGCTACCTAAGGAATCTATAGCTTACTTATTCTTCGCGGAATCTAACGACGTTCTTAAACTATTTATTCTTCGCTAGCCTAATTTCGACGAATAAGGTATAAAAGAGATAAATAAGAGCTTCGTAGAGTAGAAGAAGAAATATAAAAACTCGTTCGCTACGAAGATCTATATACCAGTGTACTTTGGCTTTTATAACCTTTGTAACTATTACTCCAACTTTAGTTATCCTAATTGGTAGTTTATAGCGACTACGACTAAGGTATATCTAGGTAAACTATTCGACAAATAGTACGAGATTATCGAAGCTTCGACTAAGTATTAAGATACGATAAAGGCGAAGATCGTTAATATTATAGTAGTAAAGAAGCATAAGTCTTAGATCTTAGCTTATATTCTAAAGGCCAATAATAAGATTAAAGTCGTAGAACTCGTAGCTATTTTAAAGTACTATAATCTTAGAGCCTTAGCGTAATATTTTGATTACGAAGGTATATTACTATTTAGTTAGATCTACAAATACTTTAATTGGTATAAATCTAGATATCTTAGATTTATATCAATTGGAATATTTGTAGCTATCTACTCTTAATCCTATATACCAATTAGTATATTATTAGTAATTATCTAATATTTGAATAGTTATTAAGTAGTTCGGACTACTATTTTACCTTATACGTAGTAGGCCGAAGATCGAATACGAGGATAGAAATAACTAGGAAAGGTACGACTATTGCTTTTAGGTAAAGTTATTTGGTAGGATCCCTAAGATATTTAGCGACTTAGGGATTAGGAGCTTACTCTTAGCCCTTACGGCGGTAGAACGACTAGTATTAGTAGTTTTAATCTAGCGGAGCGATATAAACGATCGCTTAGTACGGAAAAATAAAGAGAAAATGGTTATAACTATAAACGCGATAGTTATCGCTACTATATTAACCTACCTTATAAACTCTATAATTAGGTAGGATAGTACTAGTAACCTCTAATATAAATAGTATCTTATTAATATCGACGGGACTTTCGTTAGTTTTTATATTAACGATTAGCTTTGGGCTATATTATACTTAATATACTTTGACTATCGTCGCAATAGAAAATAGCGCTTAGACAACGTCTTCGGCCTAGTAGTACCTACTAATAAGTAATTAGTCTTTAGTCCCGTCTAGCTATTCCGGCTAGAGGATTAAGCGAATATTCTACTCGGCGACGATGCCTACGATAAGTTAGTATAGAATATTATAAGTCTAAATATAGTTAAGCTCAATATAGCTACGTAGCGTACTAAGCTCGGATCGATTATAGACTTTGCGAAACTCGTATAATCCGACGATGCCTTATAACGTATATATCGGCGTATCTTCTTATCGATATCGATATCAGCCTAGATAGAGAAAGCCTAGCAAAACAAGCGGTCGGATACGAAGATTATAGACCTCGGCGAAAGCGATATCCCGCTAATCGACGACGTTACGCTATATGAAATCATTAATAGTATATACCGTACGAATTATTTTAAAAAGCTAGTCGAGTATCGTCTATAAGAAGATATTATCGAAGCGTTTCCGATATTCTTTAATAAAGGTTCATTTACCGACTATATCGTTAACTAAGACTACGTTGCCGATCGTCTAGCTAAGTAGCTTACGTTTAATACTTCTAAAGATTTCGATACGGCTAAAGAGGAGATAACTATAGCTATTAAACGTAGTTTCGCCATTAAAGACCTATTAATATAGGACTACTCGTACTAGAAGGCATTAGACGATAAGAAATTACTTATTTTCGTATTATAATAACTTAGTAGACTCTCGAAAAACAATACCGATAAACTTAAGAAAGAACTATTCGACGAGAATATTGTAGCGGAAAAGTTTAACTATAAGTAGAATAAAGATAAGTACCCTTAGACAAAGTAAGAGACTAGAAGCATATCTAGTCGTTGGTTTCTACCTTATTAACTCATCGGTAAGCTTATTCCAATAGGAGGGTTACGAATATACTAATTGATTTAGTCCCTAATATATCAATTAGTATATTCGTAACTATTCCACCTCTATACATTTATACTAATTAGTATATTTACCCCTATATCTTATATTAACGTCTATAGATACTTTCATCGTATTTATACTAAAGTAAAGCCTAATCGGCTTATAGGTACTAATAAATAAGGTTAGAACGAATAAAACGTTTATTTACCTTCTAACCGTAGTTATAGCTTACCGTAAACTTAAAGCTACTTAAGCTAAGGGATAGTCTATTATTACTAAACCGATAATAATATGAATACCGGCGTAGCTATTTAAACAAACGTTTCGAGAAGTAGCCTCGAGCTTTCTAATACTCTCCTTCTAAGTATACTACTCGAACGTTGCTAATATCCCTAAGGATAACCTTAGGTGCGATACGATGCTAACTACTACGACGTTAGATAAGAAGATAAAAGAATAAGCTACTAACCGCAGAAATTAACGTACGACGTCGAACGTTCTACTAACTACTTATACTACAATTTCCAAACGTTAGTCTAAGACTAGCAAAGTTCTTTACGATCGAAGCGAGTACGTCGGAGTTTAAGAGATTAACGAGTTACTCCTACGTAGCGCATCTACTACGGTAGAGTAGAGTATAACGCTAAATTAGAGTAGGGTATTAGATAAGGGTAAAGATAACGATAAATCGGATAGTAACGATATAACTATACTAAGTTAGGATTCCGACGAAGGAGTCGAACCTAATATAGATAATAATAACGAAGAAGATATATAAGTTGCTTTTTATTCTATATTTTTATTAATTAATATAGAATCATATTAATTAGTATATTCCTAACTAACCTACTTCGCCTTAGCTTCGACGATATAATAGAATCTAACTAACCCGACCTCTCCTCTTCTAATGGATAGAAATAGAAGATCGTCTAAGCTATAAAAGTCGAAGTCTAAATAATATCGTATAAAGACTTTATATAGCGAATAGTTATCTATAACGAAACGGTAACGCTTTGTAATATTCGAAGTACGATATAAAGGATTCTACGCCTAATACCCAAAATATACGTCGGTTTTGTTACTACTATACTTACCTAGAATCGAGTTATAGATTAGATCGCTTTTGTATTTATATTTTGGCTTTACAACGTAATTTAGCGCTTAATCTAAATACTATATACTATTTCGGTTAACGATATCTTCGAGAAAAAGTATAAACCGATTTATAAGAAGTCGGATAAGGACTTATAAACGAAAAAGGGTATAGAGAAAAATAAAAGGGTCCTCGAATTGAAGAAAATCGACTAGAAGTTGAATTAAGCGTAGTAGACTCTATAGCCGTTAATCCAACGAAGAATCTCGAAAGACTACTATAATCCGACTATACGCTTTATTCTATCGTAGTACTAAATATTCACGTTAAACCGCGATATAAATACAAGGCTTATCCTACCGAACGAGCAAATAATATATCCTTAAAACAATATTCTACCGATAGAAATCGTAACCGTAATACTAGTATACAACGAGCGATACGAATATATTACCAACGAAACGAATTCGTTACTAAAGAACGTTGCAACTACTATACTAAATATTAACGGCCTAGATTATATAGATGAACTAACGCTAGTCGGTCCTAGCGGCAAAAAGCATACTACGGCGCTAAGCCTTAGCATCGTCTATACTTTATCGTACTTAGTATAAGACTATTATTTATAGGAGATATTAAATCTCAACGATATCTTTACAAAGATATCTAAGGAGAAGTTTGAACAAATAATAATAGAGGCAAAGCTAATTATATCCGAAGCTAGTACGATAGAAGTTACCAAAGACGAGGTATATATCCCTATTACGCCTCGGGATAAGGCCAAAGCTAGATTCAAGGGAACCAAAACGGCTAAGAAGCCAACTAAGGCTAAACTCGGATCGAAGCTAATTGAGACTCTACAACAAATAAGCAACGACTATAGCCTAGTATATCTATATACGAGCTTAAACTCGGCCCGTAGACATATCCCGCTATACAAGCGCGTAGCGATAGTATACTTTACTCTTTCCAAATCTCCGCTCTTCACCTATATTCTATTAAAGTATCTTTAATAGAAAAAGAAAGGAGAGCGAATACTAATCGTCGTCAACTCCTTCTAAATACAATTGTAAGGATCCTAACCGAAATAAAGGATCTATATATACTAACTTCTTATAAGATAGTTATTACCATTCTTTGTAAAGCTAGCCTACTCGTTTCGTTCATTTCATTTAGAATAAATAATCCGTAGCGAGATAAGATAATAGTAGACTAGAACTCAGCGGACGAATATAAGATCGACGTATTAGTCTTAAACTCGTCTATATTTAACGCCGAGTTAAACTACTATAATAATTGCTACGTTAGGATTAGCGTCATATTCGTATAGAATATAGCCACAGTTCTCTAATTCATCGGACGCTTATACCGGATTAGATAAGACAAACCTATAACTTAGTTTTTACCCTATATCATTAGTACCCTCTACGAGTAAGTAGAAGAGCGATATCTTCGAAAAGTACGTATAAATATTCCTCTAAATATACCAATTAAAGTGCCTATATCGCAGTTAAGCTAGTTTTATACCAATTAGTATAGACTCAAATCTATACCAATTAATAAATCTACAACTCGTATACTAACTACTACTTCAATTAGTATATTCGCAGCTCCGTATTATCCTATGCTAACTCCTACAAGTAGGTCGCAGAAATTATACTCTATATACGCGTCTAATTCAACTCCGCTAGTCTTCGTTAGCTTATAGCATACGAGGTCGCGAAGCTAACCTTCTCGTCGCTATTTAATCATTACGCCTAAGTAATCGAGCCTCCTAACTTAATTCGCGACTACTCGAATAAGCGAATACAAATCATAGGTAATTTCTATTCGTAGCTAATCTATCTAATTATAGCGAAAGCACTAAGTATAAAAAATAAGGCAACGATAGAGAACTTCCAACAGCTAATATAATATATAAAGATCATTAGCCCCACCTTTATATACTATTATACCCAAAAGATAGATATAGATAACGAAGAGTTACTAATACTAAAACTAAAGCTAAACGTAATTACGTAGAACAACTTATTTAAGATATTCCTATAGATCGAAGAATAAATAGAAGTTTTAGTAGAGCGCCGGTGCCAATACCTACTCGGGGAGCCTAAGAAGAGCTAATCATTTTACAACAACCTTTCAACTAAGAAGAGAGCTGAATACGGAATTAAAGAGGAGAGAGACGAACTAGAGGAAGAGAAGCCTCCGATACGCTATCGTAAACGTAAAGCGGAACCGACGTCCAACGATAAAGTTCCATCGAAGCGAACACGAGACGCTATAGCGGAAGAGGGATAAAGCGTAGACGACGACGACTTAGATATCGAAATAAACGACACCAACGACGCCGACTTATTCGGAGATATTCCCATCGAAGACGATATAATATATAACAACGATTATATTATATTAAGCCTAGACGACAATATTACCGCCGACAATAATAATAATAGTAACCTTATTACAAATATACAACTCGTAGTATTCGTACGGATACCTATTACCGAGAACGATAATAACGACTCTATTATTCTTAGCTTAGAAGATCTACTAGACTAGGTAATACTTATAGGAGGTCAATAGAAGCAACCCGCTAAGTAGGAGCATTCTCCCACCGAGTATCCAAAGCCTCTAGAGTACCCTACCGAGTATCCAAAGCCTCTAGAGCACCCTATCGAATAGTAGAAGCCTTTAGAATAAGAGTATTCCTCCGAGTAGGAGAAACCCGCCAAGTCTAAATAGTAGAAGACTTCCGCCAAATAAAAAAAGATTACCTTCGAATAAGAAAAGCTCTCCGCTAAAAACCTCCATCTCTATTACTTAAGAAAAAAAAAGGCCTAATACTCCTTATAAGATACAACAATTATTTATCATATAAGGTTAAAGCATTAGTATTTAATATAGGATTTATCTTATACGTAGTAAACTAAATAAGTCTCTCATTAGAGATTTAGTATAGATTACCCTCTATACGTAGTAAATTAGCTAGTAAATACAAATATAGTCGAGCTATCTATCGTATCTACTATTATTTATAATATTAAATTATATCTTATAATATACCAATTAATCTAGAAACTATACATCAATTAATATATTTCGAAGTATAACTATATACCAATTAGTATATTTATAGGATTACGAAACTAAGATTTCTAAGACTACTACGACGATTATACTAAAACTATACTAAGGTTAAGCCGCTCGACTTATATCTAGTATCACTAAACTATAAAGACGCTCCGTCGACGTCACAAACTAGTAAGTACTACTAACATTATATACTACTTTCTTCGTCTATCGCCTAGCTTACCGATTAATTATACTATACGATATCTCTTTTTCGTCGAATTTATAAACGATATAACTAGTCTTTGCGATATTATAATAAGAGTCGTACTCGAACTTAGTAAAGCGAGTCTAAATTAGAATAGAGTATATACCTCTACTAGTATTATATCTAATAAGAACAACGTATTTAGCGTAGCTAGGGCCAACGTATACGTCGTAAATACATTATAACTAAAAAGTCGAGTCGATATAGTCGAAGACGTATATAATACTATAGTCGATATCGATACCGAAGTAAGTCTCCCGTTAGCTAATACTTTCTTATAAGTTAACCACTTCTTTCTACTATCACAACAAAACATTAGAAACTAGAGGATAAAATCTACTCTATACGAATCCAATAGTTCCTAGTTACCGAAACTAGGAATATCGCAAATAAAGTAGTCGACGTCGGCGACAAAACTACTCCCATCTTCGACGCTAGCAATATATTTTAATAGAGAAATAGCCAAAGATATATCTAAAAATACCTCTACTAGTAGATAGAATATACGTAGGATATCCAGATATAGGCTCTTAGCTATACTTTTGGTATATAATTATATTTATTATAAGATAAACTACGCCTAAGAGTTAGTATTTAGCTTTCTACCGCTAAAGACCTTAGGAGGTAGTTCGTCGAGTATACTTAGAATAAAGTTATAGTAATTATAATACGTAGTAGGTTAATAAATACGAGAATCGTCTTTATCGATATTTTAGAGTAATATAAGTATCGACTTTCGAAAGTATTTATCGTTAGCGAATACGTATATATCTGGATAGTCGTTCCGTAGTTAATCCTAGTATTATAACTCTCTTTTACCCTATTTCTTAAGCTTAACTCTACCGAATAACTTAAGAATAAGATTAATCTAAGTTATCAAACGATCGTCGGTAAGAACGTTTACCAATTCTAAGAGGTTAATAGGTATAAATATAAATAATATATATAAGTTAATAAAAACAACACTTATATCATCGTCGTCGATATTAATATTATCTAAAGTAAGTATCTAGAGATTACTAAGATAAGAGGAAAGATATAAGGAAAAGGAGTAGGACAATCACAAAGTTAACTAAGTAATATAAAGGTCGTCCAATAGTCCTAGCTTATCGAAATACCAATATAGTAGAAAGAAATATACGATGCTAATCTTAGTCCCAACGCGAATAGCGTACCCAAAGCGTTGCCATAAGTCCGCCACGTCCTACGATTTAACTAGTCCGAACTATACTACTCGCTCTACGTCTAATATATCTATACCTATACCGAGTAATACAATAGCCAATATAATCCGATAGGTAGACTCTTCTCGCTTAAAGTTATTATATAACCTATCCTAATCAATAGACCAAATATTAGCGTTATACTTATAGACTACCTTACTCGGGTTACCTATACTAGACTTCCGTATAACCTTCATTAGATAATACCTAGCGTCGATAAAAGCCTTCTTACTATCTATATAGATAATAGTTTTGCGGATAATCCTAACAATATCTTATTTAGCGAAGATATCTAGTCGCCGATAATCTTTAAGTACCCTACGTTCTAGATATTATACGATAATAGATATTTCGGGTCGGTCCAACGGCTTACGAATAATCTCCAACTAACCAACCAACTACCTAGGCCGTCTAAATCCAATAGCTACAAAGACAAATATCTCGGCTTCTTTTATAAGCGTCGTAGTATACCCAAACAACGGTATCTCCCTTAGTAAAGCTCGACGAAATTCGAATAACCTTAGATACGCCTTACAGAAATTATACTACTAGTAAATAATATATAGCTCGTTTATCCCGACAAAAGCAATACGCCTTTAGAACCATATATCTCGTAGCAAAGTTATAAACTTAATATATAACGCTTATTCTAATCCTAGTAGTATATACGTATAGACGCCAATAGCAATATTATCCTATAATTACTTATCCTAGGACTACGTTAATATAAACGAAGAAAGGCAAAATAGTTTAATACCTATAAGTATACCAATTAGAGTAGGCTAACTCTAAACCAATTAAAGTATTTGCAATAGAAAAGAGACGATATTATATATACCTTAACCAAATATTAGTCTATAAGAAGAGGATTAGTATTAGAAAACCTACGAATAATACTATACTACTCCTCTCCGAGTTTAGTTAAAAGTATAATCTATACCGTAATTATATTAAGTAAGAGGACTAATATAGTTTAGAATACGATACTCTTACTATATCCTATTCTAATAAGAAGTATAGTATTACCTAAGCGATATACGATCCGTCGGATCGATTCTAGCTATTTAGACTATATTATATAATATTTAGAATAGCGTAGTAGATCCAAATTAAGTAATATATTAGTAACTATTATAATAAAGAAGACTTAGAAATCTTTATCGTACCATTTTAATATCTATTCGTAGAGCCTAAGGAGGTAAACTAATACTTAAATACCGTAGATAACACCGCTATCTAAGGATCGATAAGTATATAAGTCATAGATAAGCTACCGAATAGACTCGAGGCTTTAGATAGAGATATCTAAGCTCCGAGTAAAGTTTAAATCTATAAAGCCGGAAAATAAATCAATTGGTATAGGGTAATCGATATAATAATTAAGCTAGACGTTGGTAGTAAAAAATTGTTTCGAAGTATAAAATTATAACTAATAGGCCAATTTAAAATTAAGCAATAGTTTTAGAAAGAGGAAGAAAATACGATATACCGAGGTATTATAATAAAAAAAGAAGACGTTGTTTAACTATCGAAAATTACGAGTATTTAGAAGAGCGGTGGACGATTTATATAGGAGGTTAGGTAGAGGAGAGCCAAAATGTTCTAATGGGCTATAGACTAAAAAATGACAGAGTTCCTACTACCCTATAAATACATCTACATAGACCAGTTGCATAGACTATGTAGCGGAAACTTAAAAAATGGAGATTTGAATAATGTAATTAACGCGAAGCGTTAAAGGAACTCTATTAAAATTTTTTAGGGAGTACTTAGAGACTAGCATTGGATCCCTTATCTAATTAGCATCGTAAGCCTCTATATCCAAGAGACCCTAGTCTATTCAAACTCCGGTGGCTGTATCACGCTAGATCTCCATTGCACGCGCAGTTTCACGGCAAGTACCGTTAATCGTGTCAAATCCAATCACCGCCCTTTTCGGCCCCCCCGACCCTTAAGCGCTAACCAAAGCATCCATTTGACCATTCTATCTCAAACCCTCAATCGTCCATTTTAACATACTATCTCAAATGCATTAATCCAAGAGTTCGTTAGGAGGCAGAAATGCGCGAAAGACATAACTGGGTCAAGTTTCGGGGATTTTAAGTCGCTGCTGGGTGGTGCATCGAGGTTTGAGTCTGGAATGATGTTCGTGATGTTGCTAACGTTAACCTCCCAAGTCCTGGCGGATCTGTTAAATGATGGCTGAGCTATCTCATTCTGCTCATGTCGTTGCGTTTAACCCTCGTCAGGGATAAGCCACACGGAAAGTGACAGAGCCCGATCTCCAATCTCCATCCAGCTTCCCACGATCGATGCTTGTGTTTCTGTGCTTCTCCAACAGAGTCCTTGGGAATCTTGACAGGGTCACCTCAGCTCTCGGGCAGCCGCCAGCCGGGCTAGGTGGCAGGTACGGCTGAAAGTTGGACGGGTCCAGACCTTTGGTGCGCTAGCTGCTAGCGCCGGGTACTCAGGTGTGCTCGGGTGTTCTCATGTGTTCTAGAACTTCCAGAACAGTTCCATCATGCAGGTTAGTGGGGCATCACAAATTCACAATCCCACCAACTTGGAACTTTCAGCTGTCCTGGCTCACTGGCAGAACTGGCTGCCTTTCTTTCTCTTCACCCCGGCCATGATCCGGTGCAGCGGTTGGCTCTGAGCACCAGACTGAGCTCCTGCACCTCGAAAACCTTGACCTCGAACTCATGCATCCGGACGCAACACATCAGCCACCAATCAGCCACCATTTCATCACAACGAGTCACCAACAGATAATGACCAAACTCACGCTGCATAGAAGATTGGTCCCCTTTACGAAAGGGCCATGATAAATGGCCGTCAGTTCCACAGCAACAGCCGGGTTTGACTTTGGGTTTGAATCATCGTCATCATCTCCATGTCCATCTTACACTGCAGTAGCTCGATATCGATGTCTCCATCCTTATGCCACTCCAAACTTCGGGTCGCAACAATGTCGGTGTCTGGGACATTAAGCCCTACCAACATCATCCGAGCCGAGCCCCAACCCCAACCCATTTCCGACCCATTTCCAGTTTTCGTCAGTGCGGAGACGCCGACCATGCCCATGTCCACGTCAGCCAGTTCACCACATCATGTCTCCCACACCGTCCTTCCCAAGCGTCCTCAAACAACTTATGATACAACCACGTTAAATCAGTGGCCACATGACAGCATCCTCAACCTGAACGACATATGGTACCAGACATCAACGTCGACGGTGTCCGACAACACGACTCCTTCATCCAGGGGCAAGAAGTGGCGGCGCATCTTGGCACGTCGACGACGAGAACGACTGCCTGAAACCCCCTCCACTCCGAGTCAAGGGATGGAGTTAGGGGGTGCGTCGTCGTGTTCGTGGAGACATCCGTCTGACCACCCTTGTAATGCCGCGTCGGGGTGTAGTACATTCTCAGAGCCCCTACGATGATTGACATGACTTGGCATTGCGTTGTTCCTTATGCAAGATAGATGCTGGATCATTCAGGTGGCCATTGAGGACTACTGTTGATGGCCTTGGTGAGGTAGTTATGGCATGTCAGTGCCTTGGCTGTTGTATCGTTGGGGTGATGGGCTGCTATACTAGGAGTTCGTAAACTGGGTGGATGGAGAGAGGATATGATTCTATTTGTCTGGACTTTCCATTAGATTACGTTCGCGGGGGAGTTATATCATTGTTATTCTCAAGTCAGGGACCTGCTTCTTCTCGACTGGCTGCCTCAACGGGTATCGTTTGTTTACGGGCAAGGTCGTCTATACAGTTGTCTTCTCTCGATGCGGTTCAGCGAGCAGCTGTAAGCTCAGTCTCGGTGGATTTTTAGACGACCAAATGGGGCCGGGATGCCAGGCACACAGGGGGGCTGGAACATATCATAACCATCAGGACTTGTGTCTGGTCATTTAAGACTTTCCTTCATATACACGTAGGCCTCAGAGCCAGGACTTGGGAGCGGGTCGATACTAGATAATTTCCAGGTCGACTATACTAATAATATGTCGCCAGGAGGACACCGAGTCATATTAAATTCCACGCCGCTTCCGCTCGACCTGTAGCGTGTATCGAACTAGATAGTCTCGTCAGCGTACTCTAGTTAAGAAAGACACAGAGTTGAACACAACTAGCAGGCCCGACAAGGAGGAGAAGACTAAGCTAGTCAAGTCCGAGACTAGCCTTGTCGAACCGGAGGAGATAATGTCTACTACCTTGCAGACGATACGTAAATATGGATTCGGTATTCCAGTCAAGTAGTGCCGTCGAGTCCAAGTTGTCCCAAACAACTAAGACCGTCAGGTCTTCAGGAAAGGGGGAATCAGAAGGTAACATATTTCTAGAAAAGAAACTCGTAGATAGACTACGGCGATATGTTTCCTCCATGTGTCATTAGGGAAGTACGGTGGTCGATACCGCGTCAGATTGTTTAGAATGTAGATGTGCGAAGATTAAAATTCCAATGTAGGAACCCCAAAATACGGTGGGCCACATTGTCTCGGAGAGTTTGCAACACGGCGCTGTGCAATATTGAACAAATTTGATTAATTAAGTGATTTGGAACACTAGAGTACGGTGGGTGAAAGCGCCGGTAACTTAACATTTGCACACAAAATAGTCTGGCGCCCCGTAATTCGGACCTCAGCATCTTGTTCATTCCATAATCCCCGCCAAGCTCCGATTGGCTCCAAATCCTAAGAGCCGCTGAGGATTGACACGCCATCTAAATGTGTCCTTCACGTTCAACACCGCCAACGCTTGAAGAAACAGCAAATAGCTGAGCTCTTAGCTGACAACGATGTCGTTGGGTTGTAATCTTCGGTGGGGGAGGGGTTGTCCACACATGCAAAAGTCTCTCAAACGTTCCATGTGCTCTATTGTTGCCTCGTACTCGGATGGAGGCACCGAGACGCGTGTTTGCGCGCTTTTTCCAGCCTCGTAATGCCACCTGAAAGCTTCGAAACATCAATTGGAGACGCTGCGAGGGGCTAATACTCGGGCCGGTCAAGCCCACGGGGTCTGACGCGGTGGTGACGCGCCCGGCGCCCGTCCGGGAGCTTTCAGGAGGGATCATTGCGTTCCCAGTCACTAAAAGGGCAAGGAATTCCACATTTCCACTTTTGTTAGAAAGCCTGTTCTGTTTCATAGCCTTGTCGGTGTTGATAACCGCAGATGTCTCCTGAGCTCCTCTCGGTCTCGTTCTCGGTACTCAGGACTGTGTGGTGCGAGAAGTCGCCATTGAAGAGTTCGATACCGCAGAGGGCACGGTCAAGGATCGTCCGGTCAAGATGCCTTGTGGTGAGCTCGTTGGCAGGCTGGTGTTCTCTGAGAGGAATGCCTCGCCGGGCCGACTGGTGCTTTTGTAGTAGGTTTGACTAACTTAAAGGTGCCGAGCTAAGGTAGATTGCGCGGTAACAGAACCAAGAGAACGGCAACACCATGGGAGGCATAATTGAACGCATAGTGATGCTCTGTTACATAGTCACTTGATGGCGAATGATATTGAGGATATATTAACGACTTTCTAGAGGAAACGACATCTAATGCACGAGCAGTAGGCGAGCCCCTTCCCGGCAAGTAGTTGTATAGTAGTTATAAGCACTACCTAAGTATTACGGCAAGTCCTAAAGTTAAGCACCTCGTGCCGTCTAATTAGGCAAGACAGAGGTATCTACCATTTCTATAAGGTAAGTCGCCTAATTAAGCTAATTAGGTATTTTAATTACTAGTCTTATCTTGTCTCGCGATGGAGCTAATACTAGTTCCGTAGTTCAGGCGGAAAGAGGGGTGTCAGGTGAGCATATCTGTAATGCAACAGCCACAGCTTCTCGAAGCTTCGGCTATTATATCATACGGCTTTATAATAGCAACATATTTGGGCTGGAGGTTCGGCTACTGTTGCAAGGAGTAAGAGAGAGAGTCACAGAGAGTTATAAAAGCCATGAGGTGCCTAATAGATGTCTCCCTTTGCGCAAAACATGCTCTGGCCGGCGATGGCCGGTTTTACACAATAGGGAGATAAGAGTTTTGACCAGTTGCTATCCGACCGAGGACCACGTGCAACATGGAAAAACCCTCAACACCTAGGATTGTAATTGCCCTCGCTGGAATCACGTTAAAATCGCTCATCCTCCTTGTCCCTCGCTTCTTCTGTGTGGCACGGCACGAGTGCTCACCACAGAGGCTGTGTCAAACGTCGTCCTTGAATATTAGTGCCGAAAGAACAGAAAGGCCACAGATAGATGGCGCTCCAGATTGCACACTGTCGACTGTTACGACATGGCATTCTTGTCTGAAAACATAGCATCGACTAGAGTGGGAAGACGAGTATAACTCTAACCTTAGCTCCTCATTGAAGATCTGCTTATGCGCAATGATTGCTATCCCTCCTCTGTTTGTTAGCTTCGTCGATATCACTAAGCATGCGGAGTCGGTTAAGACATCCGGCTCGTCTGTTCGCCTCAATTAGTCAATAAAGGAGGTTGGTGGTGATCTTCACCCTCTGCTCTTCAATGAATCTTTAGTGTGGGGGAGACTGGAGTTTAACCGCGATAGCCTAAACTGAGGAGTGGTTGCGCCCGCTGTCGTCAGCAACGTCTCACTTATTTGCAGCTGAAGCTGTCGCCACCCCTTCCTCTCAGGACAATTCTTTGTATGGCGTTAGTGATGGTTATCTCAGCATCGGCGGTGCGAGATACCGAGAAGATAGGATCTTTCGCCAGCCTCCTTGTCATACATTAGCTCGTGGTCAAGGGTGGTGCCGTCGGCGAAGGCCACGCGGCCGAAGCAGATGGAGGTTTCGACATCGTCATTGCTGGGTGTCATGGGTTCATGAGGCTGCCTCTGAGAGGGTTGCGGGATGAGGCAAAGTCCTCCTATGCACTGAGGTTGGGCGAGTAGATACTTAAGACGTCGTCCTGACCTTGGTAGATGTTTGCCATGGTTATACTAAAGGCGTAACGATGGACGGATCGATATGCTGCCGAGAGGCTTTTACAAATGAAGCTCTTTAAAAGCTAGTCAAAGCCTGAATTGCCAGAGTTGAGTGGTGGAAGGAGGGCAGCAGTCGAACCCTTTCAGGGCTATGACTCCTATCCTGTTCTCTGCGTTTACTTTTTGCTTCCAGCTTCCTGTGCAGGGTTCGTGCTTGATCAACATGGAAGCCATTTGCCCATCGTCAATGCCCTAAATCTTGTCGTAGGTGCTGCTGCCCAGTCGGGTCTTGGAATGCCTGACGTTGCCACGGCTTAAGCTAGTTGGGCTCCGAAATCCTAAGATTGGCGATCTGTCCCAATCCAATGGCCCTTTGTGCGAGGTTATTAGCCAGAGGAAACCGGCATGGAGATGGCTAAAAATATTTGACGCTTCTGTAGTATGGGATGACTGGACTGTTCTGGTCGCGGTATTGCGTCGGGAAAGTTGGCGAACAGTGTGTGAGTCAGAGGCATCTTGGGTGGATGGCAGGTGAGGCATTCCCCGCACTCGCCTTGGAGTCTCGGACAGGAGAAGAATACCCTGCAGCTACATTTATGTCGTTCACACTCCACCGCCTTCGCGTAGCTCCAGTATCTCACTTTGTACCTCCTGGGCTGCTCCAAGTCACCAGTATGCATCTCTGTTCACTTCTTCACTGAGGCGTCCACTGACAACTACTATCATATGCTGGTTAGGCGTAAGCACGAGTTCAGCCGTGGCGTTGTGGTTATGACTGAATTGAAATAGATGTATAACTCTAGCTTTCTGGGGCTCTGCAGGTCTTATGGCAATCATTAAACTCCATGCTCCAGCCGAGCTGTGCGAAATACTTTGACCTCTTATCAGTGCCAGATATTTGTAGATAAGCATGCCATACGACTGGAGTGGAGCGACTAACCAACATGTACCCCAGCGAGTTAGATTACGTCTTTCGTATATCGTATGTCGTCTATGTTGTCGTGCTCACAGGAGGGTAATAACTGTTGAGATCATAGGGTTCTGATTGGTCGGCAAGTTGTAGAAAGACAAACTATATTCAGGCAGACAATATGCTTGAGTAACTACCTGGTTTTTACACCGCTCAACCTACAAGATTCAAGTGAGATTTGATGTGTAACCTAAGTCGCTTACGCTAGGAGCTGTGCATGTTCCTTTGTGTCAATCAAGAGTGTCTAGATCGTATCATCCATTCGCAGTGGGGCCTCCATTCCACGGAGGTTGCAGAGCTCTCCCCCCGGTCCACATCCTGCTTCTCATCCTCCGTCCCAGAAACTAGATTTCCATTCCATATGGCCGAGGTTGACCGTCCTTCGAGGACGAAGACTAGTCCTCCCGCCACATCATCTTGTTCGAGTAATAGGCTCCTGCTCCTCCATACTACCGCCGCCTTCTTTGAGCTGTGCCCGTTAGTTATTCGACGACTAATGGCGGGGAAGGCTTGATTCTTGGTCCAAAGCTAACACTTATCTCCAGTGACACTCTAGATAGGCTACGGCACAATTCCATTCACGACGACTACTACTACACAGCGGCACCACCCTAACTGTACGAGACGACGGTTACTAAGCTCGTCCTCGCCGGCAATATTGTATCGGCATCGGCTTAATATAACTACAGCAAATGCGTTGTCTAGACGGGTAGTCGTGCTTCCTCTAGTATATAAGTCAACTACCTCTTCTATCCTTGCACGACTCACAGCGTTTGAGGACCTTTTAGCATACTTCTTTACCCTTAAGTACTAGTCGGCGGAAACGTTCGATAGGTTGTATTACTCGCTTTATCCCGTATTAGCTCTATTACTAGCTTAACTTCTTCCTTACCCGTAGTCTAAGTCGACTAACCCCTTAAGACTAAATCCTAAGCTTAAATCCTAAGCCTTCTTAGGCTTCTTTAATAGCCTTTTTTTCTTAGTCTAATCGTTCTTTTACTCTACTTTTGCTTTTTATTTATAAACATCGACTACTTTACTCTTAATTACATATAGAAATCGTTACGCTAACTTAGAATAACTCTTTAGTAACTCTAAACACTATACGCTATTAGCATTATAACGCCGAGGTACATAGGAGCGTCGACGCTATAAGTATAGATCGAGCGTAATACTACTTAGCTACAAATATTATTTAGACTACTTTATTTTCCCTTCGTTAATATAAGAACATAATAATCGTATCTACATCGGCTAGATCTAGTTAATCTACAACTAGATTCCCTGCTAAATCTAGTTAATCTACAACTAGATTCCCTTCTACACTGTATAAAACATCTCGACGCTACATCTTAACATCTACTCTTTAGATTATATAGAATACCTCTTTCTTTAGTTTAACAACTCTCGACATTTTCCGTCATTGTAGTAGCAGTTAGCGGATATTTCGGCTCGATAAAATAGACAACTATCGCAAATGCTAATATTCGAGCAAGTCCCGTAACATATTGATTTAGGAAAGAGTATCTGCAAAGTAAAGGTTGCATTGTTTAACAGTAAGTATACTCCGAAGCTCAACATCATCTAGCGGCGTAGTAGCGCATCCTAGATACTATTTTTTATGTAGCGTTTTAGCACCTCTTACGACACGGTTTAGAACGTAATACCTAACGCCTAATTCGATATAGTTCAAAATAGAGTTAAAGTTTACTTAAACTCCTAATTTATACAAACGCCTTAAACCTCCTTAATAGTATTACTAATAAGAGTTATACTACGAACTCTATTTGCTATAGAAAAAGCTAGCTTATAAGATTAAACTTTGTAGAGGGTTATAAAATAGCTAGCTTACCTTACTAAACCTACGCTCTTTGCTCGCTTAGATTTTCTTCTACTTTGTAACTTTTCTTCTAATTGCAACTATATTATAATATATCCTTATAAAACTAAGATAAATCCATTTATACGCGTAGAATATATCTAATAGTAAAACGACTCTATATCTACTAAGTTCTAGCCTCGTTAATTTCTAATACTTAGTAGATCTACGATACTTATAACGTAGATTACTACTTATATCCTAGTTCTTAGGGTTACGTAGGATTCGGAGACTATATCCGCTACGCTTTCCTTTAAGAATAAGGAAGCTAAGAAGATTCCGCGACAAAATCGTATAGACTAGTTAACTTCGATCCTCAAAGCCTTTAATCTAGTCTTAAAGACTAATAAGAAGCGCTATAAAGAGGTCGAGGCTTATAGTAATCGGATCTGGAAGCTCTTAAAGAAGGAGATTAAAGATTCGTCCGAGATTAGTAGCGTTAAAAGGAACTAGTTAAAGATTACGATATAAGATAAGAAATTCGACGATATATTAGTATATATACTAATAAATTAAAGGCTCTAAGGTTAATAGAAGTTGGGATCGAATTGGGAGTAGATAAAGAGCGAAACTATTATCGGAGTTCGGCGTAATTAAAGGCTACCGTACTTGTTTAGTTAGATCTAGTAGTTAAATAGTCTTAGGAGACAACTATTAGCTCTTTTTTTCGTACAATAGAAGACACGTTATTAGCCTTTTAACGCTATGCCGAAGGCGAGCATCTTAGATACATAGTACATAATCTTATAAGAGTCTTAGTTGTTAGTAGTTATATTAGCGTAGACTATAATACTTAGCATACTAAAGCTTCTTATATTAGAAGGGATGAAACTAGTATACTTATTACTTAGAAGCGAAGGCTTCTAAGCTAACGCTCCTTAGAGATATAATAGCTAGGGCTAAATTTTAATAGGGGCTATTAGGCTAATAATGATAATAATCTACCGGAGGCTCTATTATATTATTTAAGAGCTTTCGAAGTAAGAAACACTCTTATATTATATAGATAAGGTAAGGATATGCTAAAGAGGTCAAAGGTATGGGTAAGTTGTGATAAAAATAGAAGATTGCCCTTCTTCAATTGTAGGCGGCTGTAAGCAAGGCTATAGCCAAGCTTGCAGCCCTTATCTAGCTTATCTACATATGACCCTACGGGGTTTGTGCGCTACACTAGTGGCCCTAGCCTCAATCGCTAGTGCCTTGTATATAGCCTTAGCTTCTACGCTAGTGCCCCATCAATTAGCGCAGCCCTACATTCGCTATAGTAAGTGTTCGGCTACAGAAAAGCTATCAACGACCTCGTTGATCCCAAAATATAACCTTATCGCCAGCGATATATAAGCATCCTATCAATATATTTAACGACGTTAGTAGACGTCTATAGACATCCAAATATAGATACGTATAGATAAGTATAGATAGTATACTATCCTAATAATACTTACGTTTTCTTCCTTTTAGAGCGACGAAGTACTAGTGCCTTCTTTTGCTCCTTTTTGCGAGTATAAACTTTGCCAATCTTACTTTGAAGCTGGTTCTAGGAGGCTAGTTGATTCTTATACTCTTAGACCAATTTCCTAGCGTACTTTAGTACTAAGACTAGTTCCTAGGAGTCGTCCTTAGGACTATATCCAACTTAGCGTATAAGATATTAGCGTACCTTGCTTATTTTAGGCCTATAATTAATAATCTTCTCCACTTCATAAACCTCGCCTTCTCTATCTAACTTAGAATAGTAGTCGACGAGACTTAACTTTAGCTAACGGCGTTTGAAAGGGTTATCGTCGTAGTTGTAAGGCGTTAAGTATTAAATACTAACGACGGGATAGATTTTAGAAGTAGTTAATAGTTGAAGTTCATAAGCCAAAGGCGTAACCTTACGCACAATCTTATACGAGCTATCTCTTCGTAGGAGAGTTTTATTACTTTGCGTACTTGAATTAGGAAGTTTGTATACTTTACCGAAGGAAAGCTAGACCTTATCGCCTTCAGAGAACTCGATTTAGCGATACTTAGCATCGTATAGTCGTTTGGCGGTGGCTATAAAAATGTCTATTACTAGTTATACGTTATAACGTAATACCTCCCTTATATACTTTATATCTAAGACTAATTTTGGGATCATTTTACCTTATTAAAGGCGATCAAAAGTCTCCTTAATTTTGAATCTAAATAGATATTTGTAAAGGCTATAGTCAATCGTAGTAGCGTAAACGTTGTTCAGATTCTACTATAAAGACGGAATCAGATTTACCTAATTCTTATTCGGCCATTCGTATACGTTGTAACGAATAGCGAGCTCAATAATCTTATTCTTTATCTCGGATTAACTATTAGACTAAGGGTAGTAAGCCGTAGTTATTATAAGGCGCGTTTTAAACGTTGACTATAGCGTATTTTAGAATTTCGATGTGAACTTAGTATTTCGATTAGAGATTATTACCTACGGGTAAGCCTAGTCGGCGATTATAAGGTATATTGCTAGTTTCTCTACCTAGTCCTCTACGGTGTACTCTATATACCTTAGGATAAATAAGATTCGCTTCGAAGATTTGCAAGTTACCGTAAATAAGGCATCGAAGCTATCGAAGTTAGCGTAATACTATAGAGTTCCGTAAAATAAGACCTTAGGTAAGCTAACGATAAAATCTATCGTAATAGTATATATAGGTTTAAGTGGTACTTAAATAAGTTAATAGTTCCTAGTAAGGAGCTAATTTGCCTATCGAACGATACTACATTAATAGCAATTGCTAACGTATTACTTAATAAGATATCGCTTCCTCTTAAAGTATATACCCTATAGATCTTAAAGTATTCGGTTACGTCTAAAGTAGTACTTCTCGTCGTAATAGTAGTGTAGAACCTCTTATATTAGATTCTTCGGTACTACGAGGCGTTCGACTCCTTCGTTACTACGATTATATAGTAAACCGTCTTTGAGGCAGAAAAAGTAGCTAGCTTTCGAAGTAATAACAACGACCTTATTATCTTTAACGATATAAGGCCTCTTACTATTCGATAGCTTAGTATAGAGTCCCTTAATAATAGTATTGAAGATTATATCTTACTTATACCCTACGATGAAACGGTTCCGTATCTTATCGGTTATACGGGCTTTAGCCGCGTAGAGAACCAAATCGTCGTCCTAAAAGTCGTCTAGCGTCGGTATATCCTCCTTCTTTCGTACTTCATCGTTGCCTTTTCTAAGGAGCCGTAACAACGTATCTAGAACAAAGTTAAGTTTACTTGCTAAGTAATATACGTTAAGAGGGTAAGCGTTGAAATAAATCGAAGCGTTGATTAGCCTTCGATTCGCTCTATTTATCGACGTTATATTCAACGATGTTTAATTAATAATTCCTTTAGTAGCGTTATAGTCTATGAGGACGGTAATAGGCTATTAGTAAAAGTATAATATAGTCCTTATCCGTTTATAGGCCTAGACTAGATATATAACTTCGAGTTCCAATAGGCTATAGTAAAGCTCTACTTTAGTTAGATATCGGCTAAGGAAAAGGACCGGTTCTATATCTACTAATAGGATTACTTTCTTCGGTTCCTATATAGCGTTGGGCTTAAGGTGAAATACTACTACTCCAAAGCTACGTTTAAGGCTATTATCGATTTGTAGAAACAACGTACGATTTAGATCGAAATGAATTAGGCGTAAATATTAACAAAGTTGCTTTTAGAGGAGGTCGAACGATTCGAGTTTATCCTTTATTAGCGTAAAAGTACGGCTTCTAGTATACGATACTCTTATATCTAATATTGTAATCTTTCTTAATTTGTAACCTTCTTCGAGTAGAGCTATTTTACGCTTTTGTAAAGGCTCTACGAGCTTAGCGTAATATAGGATCATTATCCGTAGATATCCTAAGACGCTAAGGTAGCCTTCTAGTACTCTTAGAGTTATCGGAAACAAGATATCTTTGAAGCCTTAAATACGTATATCTATAATAGTTATCCCAAACGTATCGACGTAGAAGCTAAGCAATTCCATAGAAGGGTATCTAGCGTACGACTTTTTGGGCAAAATCGCGATATTCTTATCTTAGAACAGCTTAAAAATCGTTTCTAAGTAAGCTATATAATCCTTAATCGTATCTAAGTAGATAATAATATCGTTAATAAACGCTTAATAATATATCTTATAGTCTCGTAATAGTTGATCTATAAAGCGTTGAATATACGTAGGCGAGTTGCGATAACCTATTATTGCTACTATAGAGCGTTCTAGTCCTCGATGGGTAACGATTGTAAAACGATCTCGATAATCCGGATAGACGAGAAATTAGTGAAAGAAAGACGTAGTATCGATGATTATTAAAAAGTACTTGCTCCGAATAGAGTCTATTACGTCTATGATAAGCGGAAGGGGGTAGTTGTCTAGTACGGTATCTTTGTTGAGCTGACGAAGGTTATAAACTACTTTGCCTTTATCCTTCTTATAGACTTTACGCTATACGATGAAGGTTGGGTAGGCGAAAATGGATACTTCGTTTACCTATTCTATTCGGCCTTAGCTATGTAGGCTGTTATGAACTTTGTCTAGGAACTCGTAGTCTTTTCGGGATAGTGGATAAGGTCGGCTATTGAGTTTAGCGTTCTAGTATCCTTCTATTAGAAGTACCTTTATTTGTCGATTAATCGGGACCTTAATCGGGCCCTTATCTTCCTAGACTTCGGCATATTAGTCGTATAGATGTCGAATTCGCCTAACTTAGGCGTAGTTAGTAGCATAGACGTATACTCTATACCTTAAGAGTTCAAATAGAGTGCTATTGAGAGCCTTAATTCTTATAGTTATACTAGATTTAGGTATACGTAGTTTTGTTTCGTTATCGGTGAAATTATCTATAGTTGGTTTAGAGTTGATGATCTAGTAAACTGCGTTTATATAGGGTATAGTTGACTTAGAGTTAGTAGTTATCGTTCTTAAATTTATAGTACTTTCCTATATTATTCCGTTGTAGATAGCGTATATCTGCTTATTAAGGGTGAATTCTTTGTTCATCGAGGGTAGTGTATCGCCTACGAACGTCGACGTAGTTAATAGGGAGATACCGGTTAGGCTGCTACTAGGGATTGTTCTCTAGGTATCGGGAGCAATTGCTATATAATTGACTCCCAACGTTATAGCAAATATAAGTACTTTTAAAGTATTTTTCGTATTAGCGACAAAGTAAATAATATCCTTATCGTACTCGTAGATGGTTATAAACCGAGTATATCGCTTAATTGTTAACTACTTATTAGTTAAGTTAGTAGCTAAGACTACTATAAAGGTTTAGTTATCGATGAGAATATTCGCGATCGTTAGATAGAAGACGGACAATATAAATAATCTACCCTTAGGCAAAGAGATATACTTAATTAGAAGATAAATTAACTTACTTAGTTGTAGAACGATAGTAGTTTCTATTATTACTTTTCGAGTAACTAATCAAATAGGCTTCGTAACTTCTATTAAGATAGCAATCCTATTACTAATACTAGGAAATGAAATAGTACTAGCGACGTAGTCGGTTTAAGCTTTACAAGGTATTAGCTAAGTATTGCCGAGAAGGTAGTTGGCTTCTAGTTTATCGACGACCTAGACTATAGTAAATATCTTAACGAACTAATTACCTATTGTTTTAACATAAAAATAGAACTCTACGCGTTCCTAAAGAGTAGCGGATAACCTATTAAATCTACGAATAAATCCTCTATCCTCTTTATAAAAAGTATATTCGAATAGACGTAAGAACTTCCGATCGATTATATTGCAACTAGTGCCAATATCGACGTAGATAATCTCGATATCGCCGTCGATCTTAGCCTTAACGTTTATCTTTATATAGATGAATCTACTTTAAATAGTCTTATTAGTTATTAAAGGTAGAGTTTCCTTAATAATCTCGTAAAGCTAATCTTAAATTAGGTAGATAGCCTCGCTTTCTAGTTCTTTATTAGCACCCGTATATTTTCTATAATAAGAATAGAAGTTATTAGCGAGGTATTAGAATAGCTTATTTCGTAATAGAAACTCTTCCTTACATTTACGGCAACGGCGTTGAACCTTATAGGCGGACTTAGTAATTAAGTTGTATAATACTTCTAATTATTTAGCTTTAAATTAAGCGTTATCTTCGACGTTAACCTCGTTATTTATCGATTCGTCGTTGATATTGTAAGCCTTAGCTTTACGATCTTTATCGAACTTACCTTTCGTATTAAAATAGTTAGTATTACTACGAATATCTTAACGGTTATTCTTATCTTTACCGTTTTAGTTGTTATAGTTATTATCGTATCTATTATCAACGCGATTCTAATTATTACGATAACTACTACAACTACTACGAGCAAATCTATTACGTAGACTATAACGATTATTACTAAGGAAAGTATTCTAAGAAGTATTATTCGAAGCTTACTTATTAGATTTGGATAAAAACTTCTTTATCACTAAGTTAGGGTACTTGTCTATTATAAGGGTAAGTAGTATTAACTTAGTTTCTTCGATAGTAGTTATATAGGTTAAGAGTCGCTTACTACGACGAGGAGCTCGTAGATATTAACGTATCTAAAAAGCAATGCTACTTTAGATTTATATTATAACTCTATACTAATTACTATTATTCTATAATAAGATGCCTATAGCTTTCGAGTACCGTAGCTTCTTTTAGACATAAGTTATTAGAGAGTCCTCGTTCTCGGTAATATCCTTAATTATAATTATTCTTATCGTAAATTTGCGAGTAATAATAGCGGGATTTAGTATAAATCGGTTAATTATAGCCTAAACTAAGGTAGTTAAACCTTATATTTTCTATTTTTAGTAATCTTTACGAATAAGTTCCGTATTCTACTAGATTAGAGCTACTCCTCTAAGAAGGGTTTAAAATATACGAGTAATCTATCGTTCGTTCTAAACGACTATCTCTTCGTCTTCGTAGAATATCTATAAACGCTTAGTAAATACGTAGGCATTAGTAAAGATAACTATCTTACTATCTACTACGGTACCGATATCTTCTAGGTTATCGAAGGTTAGGTTAAATTACCTGATTTCCTTACGTTTAACGCGTCTTTCTACGGTGTATAAGTACGTAGTTTAAGTATCCTATGTCTTAGGTGGGTTTTGGCCTAGGTTTTGACGTTGGAAGGAAGGGCAGTTGTTATTATTATTATTTCGACGTACGAATAGACGATTATTGTTAAAATTATCGTTATCGTCGAAAAACTTTCTATTACGTACGTAGAACTAACGATCGCCTTCTACGAAGAAGCGGCTACGGCGTATATCATCGTCGTCGTAATAGACGCGCGACTACTACTATTGTCCTCTTATGAGTATCTTAGCTTATCGGCGGTTTTGGCCGAAGGTAAGATTTCTACTCGGAAAGGTATAATTACGTTCGGAGAGGATCGGTGATAGTAACGGGGTTCGCTATCGTTAGCGAAGATCCTATGGCTCGGTAATATAGACTACTAGCTGGCCGACGTTGGATAGTCCAGCTTCTACTAGGCCTTTGCCCTTAGTATCGATTCCGAGATACTTTATTAGCTCTCCGAATTTCTTATCTAGTTTATTATCTATCTCTTTAAAACGTTGCTATACTAGCTACTTTGTAGTCTCTAGGCTCTAGTTTGTTAGATTAACTTAGCTCTTTAGGTATTCCGCGGTCTCGCGGTTGTATCCGAACTTGATAGACTTAGCGATAATAGGAATGTCTTCGTACTCGGCTATTTTCGATTAATTTCGAGAAACGGTACGTATCTACGGTACTATAGATAATAAGACAATCGAAGGGTTACCCTCGGCTATTAGGTTAGCTATGATCGGCTTAGTAATCAAAGATTAGTTCAACGATAGACTAAAAGAGGATATCGATAATAATTCGCTTATATTCGCGAAAGAGGAGCTTAATATAGGCTATCGAGATATCGATAAAGGCGGCGAAGGTATAACGTATATATAGCCGAATAACTTCGTCGATAATAATCGATAAGACGATTTCGGTAAACGTAAAGATAACTTTACGAGCTATTAGTATTGATATTTAACGCGTCGGTACGCGAATTTTGTAAGCTTATTAATATATCTTTGCGTTTATACGATCAAAATACAAAATAGATAACGATAGCGACGTATAAAAGGGAAACTTCGTCTTAAAACTAGGTACTTTAATCTTCGCTAGAGTTTCGATTTAGTCAATTGAGACGTATACTTTAATCTTCGGCGCTTAAAGGGAAACTGTAACGTTTGCCTAGCTACTTTAATCTTCGCTATTAAGATATAGTGGTATTATAGTCTCTATACTACTCTCTTTGGGAGTCTAAGATAATAGTAATCTTTCGATTTAGTCGTTTCTTAATACTTACTACTCTCTTTAGTATCGAAAAAACTAGTACTTAACGTTGCTTACTACAATCTTTAGTAATATTAGGCGAAATGATGTCTTTATAGTGTATAGCGTAGCTACTACTTACTAAAGAGGTTAAAGGTATAGGTAAGTTGTGATAAAAGTAGAAGGTTGCCCTTCTTCAATTATAGGTGGCTATAAGTAAAGCTATAGCCAAGCTTATAGCCCTTATCTAGCTTATCTACATGTAACCCTGCGGGGTCTATGCGCTGCACTAGTGGCCCTAGCCTTAATCGCTAGTGCCTTGTATATAGCCCCAGCTTCTACGCTAGTGCCCCATCAATTGGCGCAGCCCCACATTCGCTGCAGCAGGATAACTAGTTCTCGTTACATTAAGCCAAGCGTCGACTAGTAGCTATCTTTAACAGTATACGCTATACTACCCTTTGTAAGGATAAGGGTCTTACGGCTTTGTAGCTTTATACGTATTAAGTTATTAACTAAAGTAAATTTGCTAAATATATTATTAGTATTATTGTACTTTAACTTAGAATCTTTTACTTTCTAATCTTAACTTAGGGTTTACATTACTTCTTTCCTAACGCGAGTTGGTATAGTAGCACCTTCGCTTTACTTAACGTAAATAAGTTTATCTTCTTTTTCTTTAGTTTAGATAGTATTTATTAATAAAGATATTAAAGAGAATATCGTAACTAAAGCTAATAAGTTCTTAGTAAAAATTAGCTTTAGCTTAGAAATACTCGGTAAATATAACTACTTCGCTTACTATAACGCTAGCTAAGAGTATTTAAGCTTAACTACTAACTTAATACACTTTAGTATACTACGTTGCGTCGCTGCAGCTATCGACGCTAAGTATTTTATCTCTTTATCTTAAGAGGATAGTAAACTACGATATGCGATAACTACTACACTAAGTAAAAGTAACGAGAAAGAGAAGTTTAGCGTAGACTTTACTATAGTTTATTCTTTTCGAATTCTACGCTTTACTAGTACTATTTCGCTTATCGTATAGCTTAACGATTTAAGCTTTATACTACTAATTATAATTTACTTAAGCTTAACTACTAAAGCTAATGCTAAGTAAACTATTAGTTTTTTATATAAAGTTATAACTAAGTATAATAACTTTTACTACTAAATATTATAATATTAATGTTAATTCTTTATATCTACTTTTAGATTTAGATACGACATTCTTATCGAAATGTAAAAAGAAGTAGTTACGCTAGCTAGTAATTACAATAGCTTAGATATCTTTATCTATAGCATAAGATTAACTTTACGCGACGTATACTATTAAAATATACTTATAATTAAAATAAATATTAGTATTAAAGATAATAAAGATATATATAATAGTATAAGCTTTTACGTCGTTATTACTATTAGTGGAAAAAGGCTTTTATATAGTATAACTTACTATTATATTCTAATACTTAGTATATTTTATAATATTAAATATTTAAGCGAGAAATAAGAACGTAATTAACTAATTATATATTAATAAGTAAAGATTATATTATTAAAATATTAAATACTATCGTTATAATACTTAGCGTAGTAGATTATAATATATACAAAGCGTAGTAATATTAAATAATACTTTTTATAAATAAAGATTAACTAGTATTACTTATTATTTTATTACTACGTTATATTAGTTTTAATAAGTTTACGTTAAGTATATTAAAAATTACTTTTACTAATAGTAACTTACTTAGCTTTAACTACTACTTAAATTAAGTATTTTTTAAACTTACTTTTAGTATAACGTTAAAAAGTTAATATTATATCTTTTATTATACGAAAAAAAGAGCTAATAGTTATTTCTTAAGACTATTTTACAACTAAATTTAACTAAATAATAAGTAGCTTTTAATTATACTAAACTTTAATTATAATTTTACTTTTTATTTACTTTTAATTTAATTTTAAACTTTTAATTTATTAATAAAAATAGTAATAATTTATCGAATTACTTATCTTTTATTATAATCTTTAACTAAGCGTCGTAGTATTCGACGTTAAACTACTATTCCTTACTATAGTATTTACTATAAAAACGGAACTAATTTAATTATTACGATTTAAAACTAATTAATAGAAATACTAACTAAGCTAACTATATTTTTTTACGATAACTTCGACTTAGTACTAACAAAAGTAATATAAGTCTTTTAACTCTTTCTCTTCGGCTTTAACGTAGCTTTTAACTTTTATATAGCTTTCTTATAGTATACCTTCTTCGTAGTACTTATCTTAGTATACTTCTTCTTAACTAAGTTACGAAGCTAGTTTACGTATCTACCTATCTCCTTTCGTTACTCTTTATCGTTACGAGCGATTTCTTTAAAGGCTATAATTAATAGCTTAAAAGCGGCCTTTTCGTTAAACGCTTTAGTTAGCTTAAAGAAGTAGATTAGGAGAATTACTTAATTTTACTTATACTCGAAGACGAAGACCTTAACCTTATACGTAGTAAAGTAGTCTATTATAATTATAGTTTTAATCGAAGGGTTAGCTTCGCGATAGCTTCGACAAGTATAATTAGCAAAAGGTATTACTTACTAGTAGTTTTTATAGTTGTTAAATTATAAAGAGTCTTAGAGTTACTTAGTATAGTCTTTGTAACTAGTTAAACGTAGTTAACGAAGGTAATTAAATAAATTAATATAAAGCGTAACTAGTTTATAGTAGTTAGTTTAGGCGATTAATAAAAGTAGTAGAATTAATCGCTTAGAGATACAAAGATAAAAAGACTTATATAAGAGACTTAACTAGTAAGTAAGTAGGTTTATACGTAAGTATTTGTACTTCTCTAAGGTAATAAGCTTACGTAGCTATAGCTATTTTAAAGTTTACGGTTATAACTTGTTTAGTAAAGCTATTAATAAATTCTAAGTTTACGTATACGAAGTATAGTTTCGAAGCTAAGATAAAAGTTACTATACGAAAATAGGTATAAGTATTTATTTAACTATGTATTCTATTATACTTTAAAAAGGCTACCTTTACTTACATAGTACTTAGCTAAATACTTTAAAAAAAAATCTTTAACTAAGCTTTTTTAATACTATTAATTTCGAATAAGTCTTTATACTTTTTCTTTAAGAGTTTCTAAATTCGCTTATTATAAGCTTTAACTTTTTTATAACATTTTTCATTAGTTTTTAAAACTAAGTTAAAAGCTTTAAAGATTAAAGTTAACTACTTTATACGATTTTTTACAAAGAGATTTAGTTAGCCTTTTTATTAAAGAAAAGCGTAGTAGATATAGTATTAGCTTTTTACGTAACTTTGGAAACTAAGATATAAGTAGTAATTTAAAGTATTATAAATCTACTAAGTATTAAAAGAAATTAACAAAGCTAAAACTTAAACTTATATACTTAGTTAATAGTAAAAGTAAAGTTATTTTACTATTAGATATATTTTATAGTTACGTATAAATTTATTTTAATTTTATAAAGATATATTATAATATAGTTGTAATTAAAAGAAAAGCTTAAAGTTACGAAGTAAAAGAAGATTTAAGTAAGTAAAGAGTATAGAGTAGAGTAAGCTAACTATTTTATAACCTTTTACAAAGCTTAATCTTATAAGCTAGCTTTTTTTATAATTTATAAGTAAATAAAGTTCGTAGTATAACTTTTATTAGTAATAATATTAAAGAAGTTTAAAGTATTTGTATAAATTAAGAGTTTAAAAGTTAAGTAAACTTTAAATTTATTTTAAATTATATTAAATTAACCGTTAAGTATTACGTTTTAAACTATATCGTAAGAAGTAATTAAAAACTATATAATTATAAAGTATATTTTAAACTTTTTTAATTTATTATAACTTTTACTAAAGTCTTAGCTAATATAAACTTCGCTACTATTATCTTTTTATAACGAAAGATTAATAGTAAAACTATTGTTAAGATTAGTAATTAACGTAGTTTAACTTTAGTACTTAGCTAATATAAGTTTAGTACGAAGTAATAAAGCTACTTTATATTTTAAAAAGTTTAGTTTACTTACTTTTTTATTTTTAATTTCTTTTCTCTTTAAGAATAAGTTAAGTAATATATTATAACTTTAATATATAATCGTATACTACTATTATATCGTACGTTTATCGTACCTTTTCCTTAGTTAAGTAAACTTATATAGCGAAGTTCTTTAAACTTTTATACTATATTTTCGTAGTAATAACTTTAAAGATTATACTACTAATACTTTATTTAACTATATTAAAATTTACTTAAATTTATTTTACGTATACTTTAACTATTATAACTTTTATACTTTTATAGTAAATAACTCGATAGTAGTTATAATTAACTACTCTTTTAGCGTAGTTATTAATACATTTAATAAATACTACTTTCTAGTTTAAGTTTATTATAGTTTACGTATATTTATATATAATACAAAGTTTATTATCTTTTTTATTTACAAGTATAATAGTAGCGTTTACGTATTATTTTCATTTACTTAAGAAAGTAAGTTAAGTACTTTTATCTTTAATATATATTATCGTTAGCTAAACGTTATAGTTTAAAGCTACTAAACTAAAGAAACGTACTAAAGTTTCTTTTTACTAAAACTTATAAAATTATAAAATTAAACTTTATAAAAGTTATAAAATAGCTAATTTACTTTTCTTTACACTTTTTATTTACTTAAACTCTTTTTTACTTTGTAACTTTAAGCTTTTCTTTTATTTACAACTATATTATAATATATCTTTACAAAATTAAAATAAATCTATATATAATTATAAAATATATTTAATAGTAAAATAACTTTACTAAGTCTTAGCTTTGCTAATTTTTAATACTTAGTAAATCTATAATACTTATAACTTAAATTACTATTTATATTTTAGTTTTTAAAGTTATATAAAATTTAAAAACTTTATTCGCTACTATATTATTTAAAAACGATTACACAAAATAAGTCTTACGATAAAGTTATATAAACTAATTAACTTTAATCTTTAAAGCTTTTAATTTAATCTTAACGACTAATAAAAAAACGTTATAAAGAAGTTAAAGTTTATAATAGTTGAATTTAAAAGCTTTTAAAAAAAGAAATTAAAGATTTACTTAAAATTAATAATATTAAAAAAGATTAGTTAAAAATTACAATATAAGATAAGAAATTCGACTAATTAATATACTTTTTACTAAATTAATATATAAATCGCTTGTATATAAGAAGTTAATTATCGCGATAAGTACTATATTCTCTACTTATATTATAACTAAATCGGTATTACGTATTATTATTAGTTATATACGTTCGTAGTAGCTTAAATATAATATACAAAAGTATAGTAAATTTTAAACTTAGAAAGCTATAGTATTATTATTACCTTAGTAAGTACTTTTAATACGTATATAATATTAAAATATTCTTAAGCTAACTTAATATTAAATAAGACGCTTTTATACGTTATAATTAATATTATAATAAACGTTTACTTTTATAAACGATTATAAATAATTAAGTTATAGCTACAAGTTTAATAAAAAGAAATCTAAAGTATATAGTCTTTATAGTAGTAGAGAAACGATTCTAAAATTAAATATATAAAATTACTACTAATAATTCAAAAGTAAACGATAATAATAACTACGATATTTACAATTAAGAGTAGTAGTAAAAAGTATAAGAGGATTTTTTATAAAATTTATTATACTCTTAAAGTAAATATCTTATAAAAGTAATTTAAAAGTTAAGTAATATTAATACTCTTAGTATTTAAGTATTTTTAATAATTTCTTTTTTAAATAAAAGTTTTTCTTTATAAATAAAAGTCTTTATTTTATACCTTTAAAGCTATTATATTTAATTTAATACTAGTTTCGACTCTGATCGAAGTTTTATTTAGTAAAATTTCCGTTATAATAGCTTTATGATATAAGTAATACTAAAGTATCTTACTAAAGAATTGTTATAGTATAGTCTTAAAAGCTTTTACTAAAGTAACTTTAACTTTAAAATATATAATTAACCTTTATATTATAATATTTCTTCTAAGCTAATTAACTAAAGCTTAAAAGCGTTCTTAGTCTTAGACGATTACGTCTTTACTTTAATTATTTATATATTAGTATCTAATACTTATAGCTTTTAAATTAAAGTATATAAGTCTTTAGTAAGCTTTTTTCGAATTACTTATTTAAAGATATAAGTAGCTAATATTATAATTTATATAATAAACTACTCTTATACGAACTTTATATTCTAATTTTACTTATTTTACTTATAATCTTAAATATCTTTAAATTTATTATTTAAAAGTTCGAATATAAAGTTAAAATCGCTAAGGAAATATATATTATCTTTTAACTCCTTTTCGATTTTAATATATACCGAATCTTATTCTTAAGCGCTCTTTACTAGTATTTTCTACTATAGTAGCGTAAATAGTTTAACTCGAAATAATATCTCTTACTTATAATTAAGCTATTTCGATAGTATATTAGCAAAGTTTAATTTCTTTATATAATATTTAATTATAAATTTAAAACAAGTTAAATATATATACTATTAAGCTTATTTTTCGTTTAACTTAATTTACTTTATAAAAGTATATAAGTTAAAGTAATTTAAAAATACTTCGATTACGAAATAACTACTTTTTAAGTAATATCTTTAATACTTAAACGATTCTACGATAATAAATAGCTTTTAATTTAAAATACTATAATTAACTTTAGCTTTATAGAATTTCTTTAACTAAAATATTATTAAATACTAAATATTCTTCTCGTTAGATTATAATAAAATCTTAAATATCGTATACTAAGATATATTAGTCTTAATACGAATATAAAGTTAAAAGTCGAAATACTTTAATAAAGAAGTTTATTAAAAATAGCTTGAAAAGCTTAAAATACTTTTCTATTAATTATTTTTAAAGTTACTAATCTTAACTTCTTCTTTTATTAACTTCTCTTTATAAAGAATATTAATAGAATTACTACCTTAAAATAGCTTTTAATAAAGTAATAGTAGAAATTATAAAACTTTAAAAACTATTATACTTCGTAATAACTTATAAGCTTTAGTTATAATATAATAGTATTAATTTATTTAAGATTTATAAATACTTTATTATTAAATATAATATATCTTAAGAACTTTATATAATTTTAGAAGAAAAAGTACTTATTTAAGTTAATAAATAACTTAATATTACAAAGCTAATTAAAAACTTATTTAATATACTTTATATACAAATTATAGTTATTAAAGTAAATTAAGATATTATTAAAGTAAATAATATAAAAATCGTTTAATAACTTATATAAGTAAAGATAAATATAATTTTAAAATATAATAAAAGTATTAGTTAGTTTAAAAAGTATAATTAAGTATTTATAGTAATTATAATAAGTATAGAATATTATCTTTTACTTATTTCTTTCCTTTATATAAATATAGTAATATACTTTTTTAATATTAATTTTAGTAAAATATTTAAAATCTTAAACTTAGTTTAAAATCTCTAAAATTAGTAAAAATAAGTATTAGTTTTATATTATAACTTTATTAAAGTTATAATAATCGATATATAATTAAAGTATATTATTCTTCTTTAGTATAAATAAAATAAAAGACTGTATAAAGAACTTAGAAAAGTAAATATACTTATTTTATAAGTTTTCGTTTAAATATTACTATAATACTACTAATTTTCTTTAAGATAAAAGGTAAATAAGTTTATATAAGAATTATTTACCTTCAAATAAATTAATAGTATAGTTAATCTTCTTCGACTAAAAGAAAATAGATATACTTTTTACTTCGAATATATTCTTTTATTCTTTTAATATAGTAAAAAGGTATTTTACTTTTAATATTACTTCTTCTTCGTTAATAAGTAGTATAAGTTCTAAAGCTAAGACTATTATAAAGATTTTAGCTTAATTTTAAGTTATTTAGTAAAATCTTTATTTAGTTAAAACTTAAAATAAAATAATATTATATTTAAACTACTACTACTTTTACTATACTAATAAATAAATTTAAAGATCTTTTATAATAGTTATAAATAATAATATTAACTTTCTTTTAATTAAATATTTCGATTAATATTAATATAAAATTATATTACCTTTTTTATAAATTTTCGTAAGTTTATAAAAGTAAGTAGTACTTTTTATATTTTATAAATAGTAATAGTTATATAATTAATAACTTTTATTATTAAAGCTAATATATTAATTAATTAAAAGTAGTACTTTTTAATAAATTATATACTTATTAAGTTTACTTTAGTACTATTATTAAGATTTATATATATTTCGAATATATAATTAATATAAACTTAGATAAGAATATAAAATTAGTATATTATATTTATTTAAATTATAGTAAATAAAGTAATAAAACTTACTTCTTTACTTTAACTTTTAAGAATTAAAATCGTATTTATTTCTTTAATAATTTAAACTAAGTTTTCTTAATAAACTAAGTCTTTATTAACTTTAAATAATTAAGAATAAAATAATCTTTACTATTATAATAATAATAAATATATTACTTACTATTAAATTTTATAAAATTACTTATAAAAGATTTTCTTTAAAATATAAAAGAGATACTTTAGCTTTAAATCGAATTTTAATAAGTATTTTAATTATAATTAGTCTTTTTCGTCGTAAAGTTTAACGTTAAACTACTATCCCCTACTATAGTATTTACTATAGAAACGGAACTAATTTAATTATTACGATTTAAAACTATTTAATAATAGTAGAAATACTAACTAAGCTAATTATACCTTCTTATAATAACTTCGACTCGGTACTAATAAAGGTAGTAGTATAAATAATATTCTCGAGTCCTTTAACTCTTCCTCTTTAGCTTTAACGTAGCTTCTAACTTCCGTATAACTTTCTTATAATATACCTTCTCTACGATACCTATTTCGGTATACTCTTTTTAACTAAGCTACGAAGCTAACTTACGTATTTACTTATCTCCTTCCGCCGCTTTTTATTATTACGAGCGATTTCTTCGAAGGTTATAATTAATAGCTTAAAAGTAGTCTTTTCGTTAAACGCTTTAGCTAGCTTAAAGAAGTAGATTAGAAGAGTTACTTAATCTTACTTACGCTTAGAAACAAAGACCTTAATTTTACGCGTAGTAATAGTAGAGTAGTTTATCGTAGCTATAATTTTAATCGGAAAGTTAGCTTCGCGATAGCTTCGACGTAGAAGGTACTACTTATTAGTAGTTTTTGTAGTTATTAGATTGTAAGAAGTCTTAAAGTTACTTAGCGAGTATGGTAGTCTTTGTAACTAGTTAAATACAGTTAATAGAGGTAATTAAATAAATCGCTTAGAAGTATAAAGCGTAGTAAGTCTTTATATAGACTAGATTATAGTAGTTAGTTCGGGCGATTAATAAAAGTAGTAGAATTAATCGATGTAGAAATAGGAAAACTTGTATAAGAGACCTAACTAGCTAGTAAATAGGTACGTGGCTATTTATATCTATCTCTCTAAGGTAGCAAGTTTGCGTAGCTATAGCTAGAATAAGGTTTACGGTTATAACTCGTTCGGTAAAGCTATTAATAAGTTTTAAGTTTACGTATACAAAGGTTTCGAAGCTAAGATAAAGGTTATTATACGAAAATAAGTATAAGTATCTACTTAACTATATATTCTATTATACTCTAAAAAGGTTACCTTTACTTATATAGTACTCGGCTAAATACTTTAAATAATTAGTCTTTTATCTTCGAAATATATTTTTAGTTTAAATATACTTTATTTTTTAATAATTACTATTACTTCTTTTACTATATTTAATATAATAAAAACTAATTTAAAATTTAAATACTTATTATATTATAAAAGCTACTATTTTATCTTTAGTATAAAAAAGATTTATTATTATATTTTAAATATAATTTTTTAAATAAAGTTAAAGTTTTATTAAATAAATATTAATTTACTTTTTTTTAAATTTTTATTTAAAATAATCTTTTAGAAAATTTAAATAAATATTAAAAACTTTAAATATTTAATTTAAATATTATTTTGTATCTTTAAAAGTATATATAAAATTAGAAAATAGATTATTTTTATTATAAATTAGTAATAAAATCTAATTTTAAAAAAGTATTTATAAATTATTATTAAATTAAACGTCTTTTTTAAACTTTTAATTTATAAGATAATTTTATTAAACTTAATAAGTAAAATATATATAAGTTAAAGTTTTACAGATTTATTTTTATTTTATTTTATATGTTTTTAAAGTATTTTAAAATCTTTATTTAAAATTATAAAATTAATTTTATTATTATTAAAGAGTAATAAAAGTAGTAAAAAAAAAGATATTTTAAATTTTTAGTTTTTTATTTTATTTCGAATTAGAATCGAATTATATTATATATTTAAAGTTATATTAAAAAGCTCTTTAGCTATATATATTATCTTTTCTTTTAAATATAAATATTCTTTTATTTAAATTAATTTAACTTTCTTTTAAATAAAAATCTCCTTAGTAAAAGTCTTAAGTTCCTCTTTTAAAGATATTCTAAGTTTAATAATATCGACTTTATCGTTTTTAATATTTAAAAGTTTTTTAATATAACTTATTAATTATTATATTATTTTACTTTTTATTTTAAAAGGATTAAAAATAGCTTTTCTTTTACTACTCTTAGCTTATTTCGAACTTAAAACTATAATTAACTTTCTTTATTATATTTCTTAAATAGTTATAAAGAAAAGAATAAAAAATATAAAAAACTTTACTATATAAGTTTACTTAACTAAGTAAAAGTTATAATAAAAGTTTAATATAATAGTAGTAGATAATTATATATTAAAGTTTTAATATATTACTTCACTTATTTTTAAAGAGGAAAAAGGTTAAAAATAAGAAAGTAAGTAAATTAAACTTTCTAAAATATAAAGTAACTCTTTTACCTTATACTAAGCTTATATCGGTTAAATACTAAAGATAAACTACGTTAACTACTAGTTTTAGCGATAGTTTTACTATTAATCCTTCGTTATAATATTAGCTTTTTAACGTTATACTAAAAGTAAATATAAAGAATAATATATAAGTAAGTATAGTAAATTTATACTTTACTTTATATATAAGTATATATATAATATAATATAGTAAATACGTAAGAATTATATTAAAAATCTACTAATAAACTACTAATATATTATATAAATTATACTTTATAAAGCTTTGTAAAATTTACTAATTATAATACTACTTTTATATTAAAAAACAAAATTCGACTACGAATTAACGTAATTACGTAATTCTTATATATAATAAAAATTAAACTTACGACTAAAGATTATATTAATAAAAAAATACTTTCGAAGTTAATTAATATATAATATAAGAAAAAGCTTTTAATCTTACTATATTATATACTAATATACTATAATTTAATATTTATTTAATTATAATTTTATAAAGTAAATTAAAAAGTTAATATTCTTTTTTTAATATATTATTATTTAAACTTTATTTTATTTTTATATTAAATTACTTTTCTTTAGTAACTTAATCGATATAATTATATATTACTAGTAATTAATTTATTATTATTAGAATAAAAGTAATTTTTATAGTTTTTTTAAATAGCTTTTTTTTACTATACTAAGTATTTTAAAAGACTTAAAGTATTAAAGTTAATATTATAAAAAACGTATAGTTTACTTATAACGTTTTTAAAGTTTTTAATATTATAGTAAATTAAGTTTAAATTTTAATTTTTCTATTATATTTAATATTAAAGTTTTTTATAATATAACTTAGAAACTTTAACTTTTTCGACTTTTTACTTAAACTTGCTAAGTATATCCTTTATATTTAAACGTTTTAACTTTTACTTAAGTAATAAGTTATTAAAGTATTTAAGTAGTTTATTAGTATAAAACGTATTAGTATTACGTTATCTTAAAGGTATTTCTAATTAATATAAGTAGTTATAAATAACTTTAATTTTATAATATTAATAAGTTATAAAGTAGTCGAGTTTATTACTAAACTTATTTAATAATTATACTTTTTTAAAATATAAACTTTATTACTAATATCTAAATTTAATTTTCGTTAATAATAATTTACTTTTAAAACTATATTAACTTAAGCTTTTTTTATACTTTAGTAAGTTTTCTTAGTATATACTTTAAAGGTTTATATTAAGTATATACTTTAAAGGTTTATATTATTTATTAAGTATTATTACGCGATAAGCGTTTTTTAATAATTATATTACTATTATATAAATTAGTACGTTTTCTTTAATCTTAAGTATAAAGTATTAAGAAACTAAAAAGTACTTTGTATAGTAATAACTTAGTAAAGTTATATAATAATAAGTTTTAATTATAATTTATAATTAAGAGTTTCGTTAACTATATATTTTATATATAGTTAATATATAACTTTAGCTTTTAATTAATATATTAATTTATAATTTTAGCTTAGTTTACTATTTAAGAGTATTTTAATAACGATAGTTTTTATTTAAAACTAAAAGTTAAAGAAACTTCGTTATTAAAATCGATTATAAACTATAAGCTATAGTTATTTATTATTATTTTTAGTAAGTTAAATGTTTAATATAATCTTTTCTTATAGTATATATATATATAAAGTCCTTTGTATTAAAAAGGAAAAAAGTAAAAAAGAGAATATAACGTTAAAACTTAACAATTACGATACTTATTTAAGTAACTAAGGTATCTTACGTACTTATTAACTTTAATTTATACTAAAGATAATACTTTATCTAAACTCTTAAACTCTTTAAAGTTATACTAAACCTTAACTTACGTTAAAAGTTATACTAGCTAAAGTATTTGTTTTTTACAACTCTTCGAATATATAAATTCTAAAACGTTTTACGTAATAAAATACTTTACACTAAAAGTACTTTAGTAGTAAAATAAAAGGTATATACAATACGTTTTCTAGTTAAGAAACTATACTTAAAGCTTTTTCTTTTCTTTAAAACTAAGTTTTCTTTAAAGATAATAACGAATAATATAATTCTACTATTAGCTAAGCTAAACTACTAATAACTATTACTACTATTACTTAATTTAACTATAGTATTAAAAAATCTATATTATTAGTTAATATAAGTTTCGAAATATAGCTAAGTTTAGTTTCGGAAAACGTCTTTAAGCGTAGTATACTAAAGAAAGATTCGGTAGTATATTGTAAAAACGCTAGTTTCGCTAAAAATATCGAAATTATTAAAGATAAGATTTAGCTCGATATAAAAAAGATTTATTTTTAACTTATTATTAAATTTAAATACTTAATCTTCGACTTCGATATAAAGAAAGTTTTAAGTAAAAATAAAAAAGAAGATAAATTCTTAAAAGCTTATTTAAAGTAAAAGGTATTTAAGAAAATTAAACTATAGTTAAAGCTAATAGTTAATATTACTAAAAGATAATAAAAGAGTAGAAAGTTAGTTAAAAGATTTTAAAAAGAAAAGAACTAATATCGTTAATAGAAATAAGTTATTAAGTTATCTTATTTATTTATATATACTATTGTTTTCTTTATATACTTAAATATATAAAAAGTAACTTCGGATTGTAATAATATTATCTAATTAAAGGAAACTTATACAAAGAATAAAAACTTCGTAGTAAGTATAGTATAGCTTAATAGCGAAATATAGTAACTTTTATCTTAGTATTACTATAGTAAAAGCTATAGTATTAGTTAGAATTTTACGTTAATCTTTACGACGAAAGTTAGTTTTATAGAAAAAAGCTTTAGAATTTTTACCCTTTTAAGAATCGAACTTAGTACTTCTTAATTTAAGTAATTAAGAAGTTTACCTAACCTTATAATTATTATACTATAAGGACTTAAGTTATCTTATAGTATTTTATATTATTAATTAAAGCTAAATAATTATAAAAGTTATTTAGCTTCGAAGAAAACTTTTCTTATAGTATAATATAGTAGTTTCTTTCGTAGTAATCGTCTTAACGTAAAAGATACTATAATAGTATTTAGAGAAATTATTTATAATAACTAATACGTTATTAAATCTTATTTAATCTTTAAGTATATTTTTAAAGTTATAATAATATATTATTAAGTTATTATTAATATTAGTAATAAATAAAGTAGTCTTAAAGTTTTATTTTAAAGTATCTTTGTAAAATAGTATATTATATAATTTATAATATACTAATTAACGTTAATAATTATCTTTCTTTACTAGTATTATTTCTAAGTTAATTAGTATACTTTATTTCTTCTTAAGTACTTAATAGTAAAGTATATATAAATTTCGTTTAAAAGATATATTTTAAAATTATTAATATTTAATACTACTAATATACTATTTCGTATTAAGTATCGTTTTCTTTAAAATATAAATAAAAAGTCGAAGTTTTAATAAGTTTACTTTTAAAAGAGTTTAAAACTAAAGTTTATCTTCTTAGCTTAAAGTAGTAAGTTAGTAAACTTTATACTTAATAGTTTTAAAATAAAAATATTATTAAAGTTTATAACGTAAGATAGCTTTTAAAAGAGTTATAAAGTATTATATAAGTTATTTAATATATTAGTAACTACGTTAATTTAATTTATATTAATTACTTTCTTACGATAAAAGATAGTAATTTATTTTTTGTACTCTTCTTTATCTTTAATAGTCTTCGAATTTTCTAATTTTCGTAATAGTATATTAATAATAGTATTTGATATACTTAGTTAATACGTTAAGAAGAAATAATATTAAATTAATAACTTAGTTTATTTATAACTTATATTTTCCGCTAATATTATAAAGTTATATAATATACTAAGCTACGTTAAAGTATTAAAAGTAGTTTAAATATAAAGTATACTAAAATAGTATTTTATATTATAAAACGTTTTATTTTACTTTTTCTTTTTAGTAATTTAAATATTACTTATAGTAATTAATCGTTAGTAATACTTTATATTAAAAGTAGTATTTTCTATAAAGAAATAAGTAATAATTTTAAGTTAGAAAAGTACTTTAGTAGTAATTATAACGTTGTTAACTTTTTTCTCTTTTACTATTAATTTTATCTTTAAAGATCAACTTAAATCTAATTTTAATAATATAAATTATATATTCTATATTACATTAACAAAAATGAATATTATTCGTTTTCGCGTAATTATAATAGTTAAATTATAAAGATCTACGAGAACTTTAAGCTAAGAGAATAAATCGAATATATAGCTATAGTACTTTAAGCTTATAAAGTTACTTAACTTATCACTTTAAAGTATAAAAGATTTAAAAATATTAATATTCGATTAGTTACTCTTTCAACTAACGTTTTAAGATATACAAATAGTACTACTTTTACTAAACGCCGTTAACGTAGTATTAAAATCGACGTTTTTATATTTTACGATAACTTAGTTAAAGATAATCTCGCTTTTAATAAATAGTATATAGTTATTTACGACAAGTTAGAAGTTAACGTAGACTATTTCGATAATAATACTTAAAAAGTTAGAATTACGCATAAGTACTTTAAAAAGTGTAAAAACCGAATATAAAAATATATAGTAAGTAAAGGGTAGTAATAGTAGTATATTGCAAGTACTTATAGTATTATAGCTATTTCTTACGTTTAAGAAAGTCGATTCGTATATATAGAATTCTAAGTAGCTAAATTTGTAATCTTCGAAAATTCTATTCGTAAGAATTAGAAAATTCCTTTTGTACTAGTAGTAAGAGTTTTTTACTAGTAAGAGTTTTTTACGCTAATAAAACGTATTTTCTATATTAGTAGAATTTTATACGCTAGTAAAACGTGTTTTCCGTACTAGTAGAGTTTTTCGTACTAGTAGTGAAAATTTGTATACTAGTAGAAAATTTCTTCCTTTTAGATTTTTAATCGTCGGAATTAAGCTTTTAACTTTAACTAAATCGAAGATAAGTTTTTAAGCCTTTAGAATAAGTTCTAAAACCTCTTAGTATAGTATTTAACTATTATATATATTATAATATAATAGTATTAGTAATATAGTAGTATTTATTACTATTATATTTATAAATACTATTAAACGTATTTACGTTTAAAATTATATATAAGGTAAAGCTTCTAATAACTTATTCTTTTTCTTTAATTATCGTAACTCTAATCGTATCGTTATTATATAAAAACTCTTAAACTACTTATATAGCGAATACTACGATATTTATATAAATAAAGTTATAGTAAATAATTACTTAGTACTTTATATAAAATTTAGCGACGATTTCTTTAAGTTTTGTGAAACTTTTATTTACTTCGTTAGCTAAACTAAGTTACTACGTATATAATAAAAGAATAACTTTAGTCGAAATATATTCGATATTATATTTAATAAATTAGTAGTTTTATATTTAAATATAAGAGTTTTTTTCTATAAGTTTTCTATTATAACTAATTAATTAGTAATAAACTATAAGCGAAAGTTAACTACTACTAAAGCTAAGAAGGAGAAGGTAACTATTACAACTACTACGATATTCTAATCGACTAATAGTCTTCGATTTTCTAACTAAAGTAATAACTATTAGTATAACCTTAAAGCTATTAGTATAAGAACGACTGTATTAAAACTATCTAAAAGAAGTTAGGTATACTTATTATTTAAAGAAGTTAAGAAATTAACTTTAGAAAGTAAATACTTTAATTATAAATAACTTAAATATATATATTTCTCGCGAGTATTTATAAAAAGTAATTAGCTATAATACCTTTATCTTATTTATAATTAATAAGTATAATACTATTACTAATAAATATTAAGATAATCTTAAGGGTAATAAAAAAGATAATAGCTAATAAGAAAACTAACTACTTTAGAAAAATTCGACTTTATCTTAAGAATATTATTAAAATATAATAATAAAGGATAAATTATAAAATTTAACGACTTTATTAAAGGATTTTTCGAAGAATAGTCTTTAGAAATTTCTTATAGTTTAACCTTTAATAGGAAATTAGTTTCTACTACCTACGTATTATTTAATATAAAAGTAAATAGATATTTATTTATTAGCGAAAGATTTGTAATAAAGCTATAAACCTTTATTAGTTTAGATATATAAGACGATTTTACGTTTTATAATATCGAAAGATTTAACGATAAAGTAATATAATCGATATAAAGAGTATTTATAACTTATCTTCGTATATAAGATTAATATATTATAAACGAGTATTTCTTTATTATCGATATACTAATTTACGACGTTATTATAAAACGATACTAGTTCGATTATTATAACGTTTTAATAAACTATTAGCGACGAAGAATATTATTTCTTATCGAATAGCGACTTAACTATTATAATACTAATATTAAGATAAATAAGTATAGAAAGTTACTTTACGATATTATATATTAACTTAATATTAAGTAAAAGAATAAGTAGATTATATAAAATAAAGAGAAAGATTTACAATATAAGAAAAACTTCTTATTAATAGAAAAATAAAAAGCTTTCGATAACTATATATTAAAGTTTACTAAGATAAAAGAATATCTAATTAAGTAACTACCTTAAGTTATTAAAGCTTTAAGCTTTATTACTTATATTCTTAGTTATTATAACGTTTTTTATATTAAACTTAACGGCGATTCGGTTATAGTTAAGATAAAACGTTAGTTATATAATATCTTTTTTTACTCTTTTAATATTAAAATCGATAAAAGTATATCGATTTAAAGTTAAGAAAAGCTTATACTTTTTATACGATATATAAAGCTCTTATCGACTAATCTACGAATATTTCGGTTAAGTTAAAGACTATTTACTCGACTTCGTTATAATTAGTGTAATAGCTTTTATAACTTTAGTACAACGATTAAGCTTTTATATCGAAGTTACTAGTTTTTATAAGATCAACTATTTTATTTAAAATAAGCGACATGAAAAAGAAAAACTACAAAATAACGATAAATTATAAAAGAAGATCTAAGAAGTAGTATTAAACGACTATTATAATTATAAAGATATATTTAGTAAAGTCCGTCGTAGGCGTTCGACGTTAAACTACTATCCTCTACTATAGCATTTACTATAGAAACGGAACTAATTCAATTATCACGATCTAGAACTAATTAATAGTAGCAGAAATACTAACCGAGCCGACTACACTTTTCTACGATAACCTCGACTCGGTACTAATAAAAGTAGTACAAGTCTTTTAACTCTTCCTCTTCGGCTCTAACTCGTCCTCTAACCTCCGTACGGCCTCTATATAGTACTCCTTCTCCGGAGTATTTATCTCGGTATAATCCTTCTTAACTAGACTCTTAAGCCTAGCCGCGTATCCGCCTATCTCTTTTACCCGCTTCCTATTATCGCTAGCGATCGCCTCGAACGCCTTAATTAGTAGCTCGAAGGCGATCTTCTCGTTAAACGCCTTAGCCGGCTTAGGGAGGTAGATCGGGATAGTTACCTAATCCTACTTATACTTAGGGACGAGGACCTTAACCTTACGCGTAGAGCGGTTTATCGCGGCTACGGTTCTAATCGGAGGATTAGCTTCGCGACAACTTCGACGTAGAAGGTGTTACTTGCTAGCGGTTTTTGAGATTGTTAGATTATAAAGAGTCCTAGGGTTACTTAGCGAGTATAGTAGTCTTTACAACTAATTAGACGTAGTTAACGAAGGTAGTTGAATAAATCACGTAGCAAATCTTATATATATAAGAGAGTCTTAACTAGTAGGTAGGCAAATTAGTTTATAGTAGTTAGTTTAGGCGATTAATAGAAGTAGTGGAATTAATCGGTACGCGGCTATTTGTACCTATCTCTCTAAGGTGGCGAGCTTACGTAGCTATAGTTTGTAAGCTATTTTAAGGTTTACGGTTGTAACTCGTTCGGTAAAGCTATTAATGAGTTCTAGGTTTACGTATACGAAGGTTTCGAAGTTAGGATAAAGGTTACTATACGAAAATAGGTATAGGTATCTACCTAACTATGTATTCTATTGTGCTCTAAAAAGGCCGCCTTTACTTACGCAACGCTCGGCTAAATATTCTAAATATTTAGTAAAGTAAAATCTAATTTCTTACTTTTACTAAAGCTAATAATTAATTACTAAATTGATATTAGAGAATACTTATTAGATAAGTTAAAATATAGCTTTTTTTATAAGATATTCTTAAAAGAAACTAAAGTTTATTACTAATATATCGTTATTAATTTATATAAAAGTTTTATTTAAAGCATTTAGCTAAGTACTATATAAGTAAAAGTAACCTTTTTTAAAGTACAATAGAATATATAATTAAGTAGATACTTATACCTATTTTCGTATAGTAATCTTTATCTTAGCTTCGAAACTATACTTTATATATATAAACTTAGAACTTATTAATAGCTTTACTAAACGAGTTACAACTATAAACCTTATTCTAGCTAAACTATAGCTACGTAAGTTCGCTACCTCGGAGAAGTACAAATAGCCGTATACTTACCTACTAGCTAGTTAGGTCTTTTATATAAGTTTTCTTATTTTTATATCTCTAAGCGATTAATTCTACTACTTTTATTAATCGCTTAAACTAACTATTATAATCTAGTATATATAAAGACTTATTATACGATTAATTTAACTACCTTCGTTAACTAAGTTTAATTAATTATAAAGACTATTATACTTGCTAACGAACTCTAAGACTCTTTACTTAATATAAAACCTCTAGTAAGTAGTACTTTCTACGTTGAAGCTATCGCGAAGCTAACCCTTCGATTAGAACCGTAGCTGCGATAAACTACTTTATTACGTATAAGGTTAAGGTTCTCGTCTCCGAGTATAAGTAGGATTAGGTAACTCTCCGAATCTACCTTAAGCTAGCCGAAGTATTTAACGAAAAGGCTACGTTCGAGCTATTAATTAAAGCGCTCGAAGTAATCGTTAACGATAATACGAAATAAGTAAAAGAGATAAGCGAATACGTAGCTAAACTTTAAAGCTTAGTTAAAAAGAATTATACTAAGATAAATACCTTAGATCGTCGTAGGCGTTCGACGTTAAACTACTATCCCCTACTATAGCATTTACTATGGAAACGGAACTAATTCAATTATTACGGTTTAGAACTAATTAATAGAAATACTAACCAAGCCGACTACACTTTTCTATAATAACCTCGACTTAGTACTAATAAAGGTTTATAAGTCCTTTAACCCTTCCTCTTCGGCTCTAACTTGTCCTTTAACCTCTATATAACCTCTATATAGTACTCCCTCTCCGAGGTATTTATCTCGGCATAATCCTTCTTAACTAGGCTCTTAAGCCTAGCTGCGTATTCGCCTATCTCTTTTGCCCGCTTCCTATTATCGCTAACGATCGCCTCGAGCGCCTTAATTAGTAGCTCGAAAGCGACTTTCTCGTTAAACGCCTCGGCCAGCTTAGGAAAGTAGATCGGGATAGTTACCTAATTCCACTTATACTTAAGGATAAGGACCTTAACTTTATACGTAGTAAAGTGGTTTATCGTAGCTATAATTCTAATCGGAGGGTTAGCTTCGTAACAACTTCGATAAGTATAACCAATAGAGGGTGCCACTTGCCAACGGTTTTTGAGGTTATTGGATTATAAGGAGTCCCGAGGTTGCTTAGCGAGTATAGTAGTCTTTGCAACTGGTTAGACGTGGTTAATAGAGGTGGTTAAATGAATCGCTTAGAGGTGCAAAGCGTAGCAAGTCTTATATATGTAAGAGAGTCCTAACTAGTAGGTAGGCAGTACATAGATTAGTTTATAGTAGTTGGTTCGAGCGATTAATAGAAGTAGTGAAATCAATCGATGCAGAGATAGGAAGACTTGTATAGGAGACCTAACTAGCTAGTAGGTAGGTTTGTACGCATACTTTAGCACGCGGCCATTTGTACCTATTTCTCTAAGGTAGCGAGCTTGCGTAGCTATAGTCTAGCTGTTTTAAGGTTTACGGTTGTAACTCGTTCGGTAAAGCTATTAATGAGTTCTAAGTTTACGTATAGGAGGTATAGTTTCGAAGCTAGGATAAAGGTTACTATACGAAAATGGGTATAGGTATCTACCTAACTATATATTCTATTATGCTCCAAAAAGGCCGCCTTTATTTATACAGCGCTCGGCTAAATACTTTAAATAAATACCTTAGAAAAGGAATACTATAAAAAGGTTATATAGAAGTTAAAAGACGTATTAAAACTAGAAAAAAAGGTTAAAAGATTTACTTATATTAGTACTAAGTCGAAGTTATTATAAGAAAGTATAGTTACTTTAGTTAGTATTTTTACTATTAATTAGTTTTAAATTATAATAATTAAATTAATTCCCTTTTTATAATAAATATTATAGTAGGAGATAGTAGTTTAACATCGAATATTTACAATAAATAAAAGTTTTATTAAAAGTTATAATATTTTATAAGTTACTTTAATATTGTTTATATCGAAAATAAGAAGTTATAAGTTATACTTTTATATAAATTACTATAAGTTAACTATAATCTTTAAGAAAAACTAATATTTCTTTATTAAAATTATTAAAATTATATTTAAAATCGAATAAGTAAAAGTTTTTTTTAAAATTAATATACGATAGACTTTTTACTATATATAAATATACTTTAACGTTAAAGAGTTAATAATATTTAAAATTTATTATAAAACTTATAAGTATAAAGTATTACCTTTTAAATTAACTAATAAGTTTTCTATATTCTAATAATATATTAACGATACTTTAATAAAGTACTTAGACGAGTTTTATAATATATATATTAACGATATTTTAATTTATTTTAATAATTTAAAAGAATATAAGATATACGTAAAATGAATCTTAAAACGTTTCTATATTATTAGTTTATAAGTCGATATTAATAAGTATAAATTTTATATTTAAGAGATTAAGTTCTTTAGTTTTATAATTAAAATTAATAAGATTATTATTAATTTAGAAAAAGTTTTAGTTATATAAAATTAATAAGTACTAAATATTATATATAATATTTAATTTTTTTAATTTTTTGTAATTTCTATCGCTACTTTATAAAAAGATATAGTTATATTATAAAGTTATTACTTAGTTTTACGAAGAAAGATAAATTTTATAAATAAACTACTAAATATTAGATAATATTTAATAAATTAAAAATAAACTTTTTAAATACTTTAATTTTATAATACTTTAATTACTATAAGAAAATATATTTAGAAACTAACTTATTCGATAGTATAATAACTAGTATATTAAACTAATATAATAACTTAGATAATAACTAGTATTTTATAAAATACTTTTCTAAAATAATACTTTTTACGAAATATAATTACTTAATCTACGATAAAGAACTCTTAACTATAGTTAGTCCTTTAAGATTTTAAAAAGTAAAGTTAATTAGTTTATAAACTTTATTTATAGTTATTATTAATTATAAAGCTTTAAAGTACTTTAATAAAAAACGTCTTTTTAATATTTAATAAGTAAGTTAAACGGAATAACTTATTTAATATAATTTCGTAAATATATATTAACTAAGCTTATAAAACGTAGTAGCTAATACGTTAATATAAAAATCAAAAGACTTAAAGACTTAATATTACGATACTAACTAAGACTTAATAAAGACTAATATACTAGCTCGAATACAGACTAGCTTCTTTAACGATTCTTTTAAATATTAGTACTAATTCGCTATATAAATAGTTTTCTTTTCCTCTTCTTTTCTTCGTATAATAATAATATTTAATATAATATTATTAATACGATACTATAATAGTTTATTATACTTTAAATCTTAAACGTATATATTAAAATACGTTTAATTCGCTTTCGACTTAAACTTATACTTATTTTATATCGATATACGAGTAGTTATTATTATCTTCGATGTAGTATTATATAAAACTAGATACGCTCTTATAACTAATATTTTATAATTATTAGCTTCGACTTAAGATATTTAACCTTTAGTTATTCGATTCGATATAACGGATTAGCCGTAATACTTAAATATATTCGACGCCGACGTAGCGTTTAAGAGTAGTATTTACGTAAGTACTACTTCTTCTAGCTTTAGAACTTCGTCCTTAGTATATAAAGATAAGAATAACGATTACGATTCTATTATTATTAGAGCCTTTATAAACTTCTAAAGTATTTACTTTAAAGTGTTTTATAACGATTTTAAGATTATCGTTTCGGTAATTTATTACTTTATCGATAATAGTATCGAGATTTAATTTACAAAGAACGACTACTTCTACTCTATATACGTTTTCCTTTATAAGCTCGATAGCTTTATATAAAGTAGTATAGAGTAAGTAGCTTATATCGACTATATAAACTAATAAGTTATTAACTTTTAAGTTTAATTATACAAATTCGAATTCTATTTCTATTATATACGTTCCTAAGAAGTATTCGTAAACTAATCTTAAACTACATTTCTACTACTAAAGGATAAACTATTTACGTTTTATAATATATTTAAGAGTACTTTTATACTAATATTAATACTAATAATAGTAGTTATACCTTTTACTAATATATAGACGCTTCTTTAACGAAATAATTTTAAAGCTTTTATATATTAATAAAGGCTTTCTTTTAATATATATACTATTTAAGTTAAAAACTTAATATAGTTCTTTAATAAAATATTTAACAATTAGAAATAGTAAAAAGAGTATAATAACTAAGTAACTAATATTTATATTAAAATCGTTATAAACTTATAATTGTTTTAAGATTTAAACGTAAAAGTTTTATATATAGTAACGTACTTTATAAACGTCGCTTTTTCGTATATTTACTTTAAAATTTAAGTAATTAGTATAACTAAGATAGTCTAAGTAGTTAAGTAATTCGATTACTAAAACCTCTTCGTTTACTTAGATTATATTTATATTACGTTGAATATTAGTATCTTAGTTATATAAAATTATAAAGAGTTATATTAAAAAGAAAAAACCTTTACTTCTTTTATTAAAAAATTCGTTAATTTTATAAAATAAATATAAATTAGCTTAGTTATCTAAGTTTATAACTTTAAGTTTAAACTTAATAAAGTACTTTATATAATGTTTCTACTATAATAGTATTACTTTACTTTAAACGATATATCGAAATAGATTAGCTTATTTTAAAACTTAAGTAATAATATCTTCAACTACGAGTTTCGAAATTACTAAAACTTTATATATTACGTAACGTAGTTGACTTAGTACTACGTTGCTATTAAACTAACGATATAGTATTAAAGTAGCGACTTTATAATCTTCGGCGTAGTTTAAGCGCTTAACTCGAATCTTAGCTTAAAGAGCTTACTTATAAAAGCCGAATAAGTATACTATTACGAATATAACTTCTATTTATATTATAAGCTTATTAGCTATTACGTATTAGATTTCTTTATTTAAAGAAAGTGTATTATATTAATACACTTTTATATTATCGCTAAACTTAGTTTTAATAACGATTTAATTTTAGAAAACAAATATATTAACGTAGAAAATACTTCGCCTTTATTAGTAGTCGTAGATAAAGGCTAGTTTAACGAGTAATATACGATATTATCGAAAATTAAAATTTATACTTAAAAGTAACTTTACTTAGTATATTGTTTTATATATATACTTTCGTTTTTTAAAACTCTTTAGTCTTAGTATTATTTTATATTTTAATCGACTTTAGATATAAATTATTTAGCTTTATTAATTACTATTACGTATATAAATATAATTTTTTTATTATTAAACTTTAAAAACCTCGACTTTTTCGTTTAGCGAATAAGTTTTTATTTAACTATATTACTAACTTCGTTATTATTTACTACTATATCGACTCTATTATAAAGAAACTCTACTTTTACTATTATATATTAGATAACTTAGATATTATAGTTAGCTTTTCTTAACTTTAGCGATATAACTCGAATATCGATTAAGTTATTAATATAAAATTTATTAAAAGCTAGCTAATTGTTAAAAGCTTTAAAAGTATTAAATAAGCTAAAAACCTTATTAACTTTACTTAGATTTAGTTCCTTTTAATATTTAACTTTCTTTTTCTTTATTAATAATTTAGCGTCGAAGTTTAATATACGACTTAGATCGCCTTTTAACGTATAAGCTATAACTCTACTTCGATAAACTCGTAGTATAGTACTAACGCTAATATAATATAAAAACCTTTTAACGTTATCGTAACTATATTAGTAAAAGTACTTTAGAATATTTTACTTAGTTAGCTAAATACTACTAATATACTTTCTACCTTTAGCGAATTCTAAGCTTTTATTTAAGATTACTTTTAGCTATTTCGCGTCTTAAACGAAGATATTACGAAATACTTTATAAGAAAAGAGCTATTAATATAAGAAAATATCTTCTTTCGCTTCTCTTTAAAATACTATAACTTTATTAATACTTTTCTACTTACTAATACTAATAAACTACTACTTTATTAAACTTTCGACTACTATATTAAACTTAAATTAAGGAAAACTTTACTTTACTATAAAACGAAACTAATATTACTTTTAAAACTTTATATTATTTAAAAGTACTTAGATAATTATTTTTAAAAGAGTTTTATTTACTTTAATAATTTATTCGCTACTATACTAATCTTTATCTTATAAAAGCTAAAAAATAGCGTACAAATATACGTCGACTATCGGAAACTTAATAATATTATAGTTAAGAACTATTACTTAATTCCTTTTATTTACGAAATATTCGACGTTTTTTATTATACTAAGGTTTATACTAAACTCGATATTACTATAGTATTTAACTATATTCGTATTACCTTTGAAAACGAGTAGAAAACTACCTTTATTACTCATTTTAACTTTTTTAAATACTTTATTATAAACTTTAGTATAACTAATGTTCTAAGTACGTTTTAATACTATATAAACTATATTTTATTCGATTTACTCGATAAATATATTATAATATACTTCGATAATATCTTTATTTATAGTAAAACGCTACGTTAATATAAGTTATACGTTTAAAAGATATTAAAATACTTTTATACTATTAACTTTATAATAAATATCTTAAAATATAAGTTTAACGTTATAATAACGAAGTACCTTAGTTTTATTATTTTTATAACAAATATCCGTATAAATTCTAATAAAGTATTAATAATTACGTAGTAAAAGTACTTTAATATAATAAAATAATTATAATACTTTCTTAACTTTATTAACTTTTATTATTACTTTATTTAAAGTTTTTCTAAAATTACTACTTTTTTAATAATATTACTATAAGTATAAAAGTAAGTAAAAGCAATACTTTTAAGTGTAAAAGATACTTTTAATAAACTTAAAGTTATATTTATCTTAGCTTTAGTTTTCGTTTTTTATAACCTTTACTTTAAAACTATATTAAAAGCTAATACTTTTAACTAAGTATTAGAAAGAGTTTTATCTTAAATTAATACTAATAGATAAATAAGACTCGTAGCTTTTTACTTATCTAAATACTCTTTAGTAAAATATAATTATAAAATCTACTATTTAAAGTATTTAGCTAAGTACTACGTAAACAAAGGCGGCTTTTTTAGAGTATAATAGAATACATAGTTAAGTAGATACTTACACCTATTTTCGCATAGTAACCTTTATCTTAACTTCGAAACTATACCTCGTATACGTAAACTTAGAACTCATTAATAGCTTTACTAAATAAGTTATAACTATAAACTTTAAAATAGCTAGACTATAGCTACGTAAGCTCGCTACCTCGGAAAAGTATAAATACTTGCGTACCGATTAATTCTACTACTTCTATTAATCGCTTAAACTAACTACTACAAACTAATCGATTTATTTAATTACTTCTGTTAATCGTATCTAACTAGTTGCAAAGACTACTATACTCGTTAAGTAACCCTAGGACTTCTTATAATCTAATAACCGCAAAAACTACTAGTAAGTAGTACCTTCTACGTCGAAGCTATTATAAAGCTAACCCTTCGATTAGAACTATAACTACGATAGACTACTCTACTATTATCGCGTATAAGGTTAAGGTCTTCGTCTTCGGGTATAAGTAGGATTAGGTAACTCTTTTAATCTACCTCCCTAAGCTAACCGAAGCGTTTAACGAGAAGGCCGCCTTCGAGCTATTAATTACGGCCTTCGAAGAAATCGCTTATAACGATAAAGAGTAGCGGAAGGAGATAAGTAGATACGCGAGCTAGCTTCGTAGCCTAGTTAAGAAGGAGTATACCGAGATAAGTACTACGGAAAAAGCGTACTATAAGAAAACTATATAGAAGTTAAAAGCTACGTTAAAGCTAAAGAGGAAGAGTTAAAAGACTTATATCGAGAATATTATTTGCCTTTATTAGTACTAAGTCGAAGTTATCGTAGGAAAATATAATTAGCTTAATTAGTATTTTTATTAATTAGTTTTAAATTATAATAATTAAATTAGTTTCGTTTTTATAGTAAATATTATAGTAGAAGATAGTAGTTTAACGTCGAATACTTACGACGGATAAAATCTACTATAAAAAGTTATTTATTATTATTAAAGTATTTGAAAAATAGTAACTTAAACTTTAAAAGATAAAAGAATTAATTAAAGTTTTTACAAATTATAAGAATTTCTAATACTTCGCTACTATAAAGCTTCTTAATTAACGTTAAGTCTATTAGTAAGAATTCTTTAACGATTTTTAGTTTTAAATTGTTTACTACTTTAGAAAACGATACTTATTTTAAATACTCTTTTACGCTTCTTAGGCAATAAGCTCTTTAATACGATAAACGTTTTAAATAATAAAGTTAACTACTAAATTTAAACTCTTTTACCTTTAAACTATTAAGTTATAAGCGAAGATAATATAAACTTCGATACTAATATAATATAATTATAGTATCTTTATATTATAAAATTTATAATATCTTTTATAATTAAAATCTTCGTTTATACGTTTTACGTTTATTTTTATATATTTAACGTTTCGTAGCTAATTAATAAATATATCGACGAAGCGTATAATATATTGTAATTAGTATATAATATATTCGCTAAACTCTTTATACTTAGTAAGAAATTCTTATAATCCGTAGCGAAGAAATTCAACGTTATTAAAGTAAATTATATAATAATTTAAAGTTATATATTTATAAAGTATAAGTTATATATCTTCTTATACGAAAACTTACGTTTATAGATTTTATATTATATTTATAGTTTAGCGTTAAGAGGATACTTTAGTAACTATAAGATATACAACTTACTTTATAAAGTATATTATTAGTTATAGCTTTTATACAACGTTATCGTATTTATATAAAGATATTACCTTTATAAGAAGATAAAGTTATTTTACGCTAAGTTATAAGGATTCTTATACTTTCTCTTAGTTTTATATAAGCTGTAAAGTAATATCTTTATAAACTATATAAAACTTTTACTTAAATATAAGCAAAATAATATTACGTATTAGTATATATTTATCGTTATTAATAAATTTATAAAAATATATTACTTTTTTCTAATATTTAACTAAATAGTTAAGACTTTATCTTCTACTTTTATATTAAAGGCATATTAGTTATATAATATCTCTTTAACTTTTATTTTAAATAAGAGAATATAATTTATTTTAAACTTTTAGAAAAACTTAAGTCGTCGCTTTAAAATCACCTTATATATATTAATAACGTTTTATTTAAAAAAATAATAGTTAGACTAAAGTATTTAATACTATTATTAAATAATACTTTAAAACGTTTTATAGTTTTTATTAAAACGACTAAGTCGATTAGCTACTAATAGTAGAGTTCTCTTTTAATAACTATACTTCTAAGATTATTAGAGTTTCGCTATTCTTTATCTACGGCTAATACTTCTATATAAGTATAAAGCTTATTTTAATAGACGAGACTAATATTATAATTAGCTAGAAATAAAAGCTCTTCGACGCTACTATAGTAGCAAAACGTATAAAGTATATTATTAAAAAAACGAAAGCTTTAATAGTAAAAGCGTAAATATACTAAGCTTACTTTACTAACTTCTATTAAAAAGATATAGAGATATTTTAAGTCGGCGAATAAGTATAAGTTAATACTAAGAATTTATAAATAATTTAGCTTATAAAGAAACTCAACGCTAAGTTTATTAGTCTATTCCTAGTAACGAAAGTATATTTATACGCTATCGTTATATAGCTTTTACTAAAACGTTATCTTTTTTTAATCTTCTACGTCTTTTTTATTTATAAGAATTTAGTAAAATTCCTTAAATAAAATATAATTAATATAAAATATAACTACTAAATATATCGTAAAGTTCGACGTTAAACTACTATCTCCTACTATAGTATTTACTATAGAAACGAAACTAATTTAATTATTATAATTTAAAACTAATTAATAGTAGTAGAAATACTAACTAAGCCGACTATATTTTCCTACGATAACCTCGATTTAGTACTAATAAAGGTAAATCTTTCAACTCTTTTTCTTTAACTCTAACGTAGCTTTTAACTTCTATATAACCTTTGCGTAATAGTCTCTTTCTACGCTACTTATCTCGATATAATCCTTCTTAATTAAGCTCTTAAGCTTAGCTACGTATTCGCTTATTTCTTTTGTTTACTTCTTATCGTCGCTAACGATTACTTCGAGTACTTTAATTAATAGCTCAAACGTAGCTTTTTCGTTAAACGCCTTAGCCGGCTTAAGGAGGTGGATTTAGAGAGTTATCTAATCCTACTTATACTTAGGGACGAAGATCTTAATCTTACGCGTAGTAGTAGTAAAGCGGTTTATCGTAGCTACGGTTCTAATTAGAAGGTTAGCTTCGCGATAACTTTAACGAAAGTATTACTTATTAGTAGTTTTTGTAGTTAATAAATTATAAAAAGTCTTAAGGTTACTTAGCGTAGTATTTGTAACTAGTTCGACGTAATTAGCGAAGGTAGTTAAATTAATTAGTATAAAGCGTAGTAAATCTTATATATATTAGTTTATAGTAGTTAGTTCGAGCGATTAATAAAAGTAGTAGAATTAATTAATATAAAGATAAGAAAACTTATATAAGAGATTTAATTAGTAAGTAAGTAAGTTTATACGTAGGTATTTGTACTCTTCTAAGGTGGCGAGCTTACGTAGCTATGTAAGCTATTTTAAGGTTTACGGTTGTAACTCGTTCGGTGAAGTTATTAATGAGTTCTAAGTTTATATATATAAGGGTTTCGAAGTTAAAATAAAGGTTACTATACGAAAATAGGTATAAGTATCTACTTAACTATATATTCTATTATACTTTAAAAAGGCTACCTTTACTTACGTAACGCTTAGCTAAAAATACTTTAAATAACTACTAAGTAAATAATATTATATTAATAAACGAGAGTATAAAGGAGTAATTCTTTAAAACGATCTTCAACTTATACTTTAGACGAGTAAATAAAAAAAGGTAGTTATAGTATAAAATTAAGTAACTTTATCTATATAAATTAAGCTAGGAACTAGCTAAAAACCTTAAAAGTTACAACTTTAATATAAGTATATTCTACTAATAATATCTATTTAAATTTAACTTACTAAATTAGTTTACTTTAAACTCTTTATTATAAGAAAACTAAAAGTAATATAAAGATAATACTTTAACGTACTACTATTATATTAATAATAGTATATAAGATATTTTATTTCCTTTACTTATAATAAGTACGATAAAATAAAAGAATATATATATACGTAAAATTATTATTTATATTAATAACTAAGAAGACTTTAAGATATTAGCTTATTTATTTACTAAGCGTCTATTATTATTAACTATCGCTTATTACTTATCGTTATCTTTGTATTTTACTTTTATATTATTATAAAAACGTTCTAAGAACGCTTAGTTATTAATATTAAATCGACTAATAATACTAAAGATTCTACTAAGCACTTTTATATAAAAGTCGGCTAAACTAAATATATATAAAGTCTTAGTATAAAAGAGCTATTTTCTTAAAAGTAAGCTACGATTAATAATAATAGTAATATAATAAATCGTTTGTTTTTTTAATTTAAGCTTAAGTTTTATAGTAAAATTCGTTATAAGTAATTTAAATTAAGTAAAACTACTTATACGTAGCTTTTTACTATAAAATCGTATTTTAAGAAAAGCGCTTAATAAATATAATAGTAGTACTACTCTTCGGAATTATCGTAAAATTATAAGTAATAAACTTAGTCTTTATAACGTTAGTAATTATTAAATATAAGTAAAAGGAATAACTTATTAGTAGAATTTTATTATAATAGTAAAATAAACTATAAACGAAGTAATAAACTATTTAAAGCGTTATATACGCTAAGAGTAGAAATATACTACTTATAACTAATATAACGTATATATTTTAATTAAATAAAAATAGTAATTTATTATTATTCTTATTATTTATCTTTTATATACTATTAACGATTACGTTTCTCTTAACTTATACTAAGTAAAAGAATATAAAACTATAGTATAGTATTAAAGTATTAATAACGTCGCTAAAAACTCTAATATAAGATTATAATATTTTAATTAATATTATTAATATAATATAAAAGTATTAGTAAACTAGTATAAAGTTATAATTAATTTACTTATTAAAACGTTCGTTTTTATATATTACTTATATAATAAATATAATAGTATAATATTATATTAGTAAAAGTATAATTAATAGTAAATAAGCTTTTATTAAAAAAACTTAAGTAATTTATTATATTTTAATAAATAATAATATATTTTTAATAAATAGAAAATACTTACTTATTTAACTATATAAGAGTCTTTAAATATAAAAGTTTATAAATAAATAACTTAAGTATATTATTACTATTATCGCTTAAGAATAACTTAAGCTTAAGAGAAAAATCGTTTTTAAATACTTTAAAACTTAATATAATAAAGTAATAGCGTAATATATTAAGTTTATTATTATTACTATTAATATTTATAAAAGTATTAATATTAAGTTTATTAAAATTATCTTTATAAATATTAAAGTTTTTATTATTACTAATATTTATAAAAGTATTAAAGTTAAGTTTATTAAAATTATCTTTATAAATATTAAAATCTTTATTATTACTAATATTATTTATAAAATTAATTAATATAAATACTTTTATAATATTATAATATTATAATATTAAAACTATAAGAGTAACTTATTTAATTTTCTGTTATCGTTATAATTAGTAAAATTAATATTTTGTAACGAAGGATTAATAGTAAGCTTGTCGCTAAGATTAGTAGTTAGCGTAGTTTAGCCTTAGTACTTAGCCGATATAAGCTTAGTATAAAGTAATAGAGCTACTTCGTATTTTAGAAAGTTTAATTCGCCTACTTTCTTATTCTTATCTTTTTTCTTCTTTAAGAATAAGTTAAGTAGTATATTAGAACCTTAATATATAATCGTATAATACTACTATATTAAACTTTTATTATATTTTCTATTTAGTCGAATAGATTCGTATAATAGAGTTCTTTATATTTCTTATTTTTCTTTTTACGATTATTTAGGAAATACGATGAAAAAAGCTATTATAGTATTAAATTCGAAACGGGCTAAGAATAGTAAAAGAAAAGCTATTTTTAATTCTTTCGAAATAAAAAGTTAAATAGTATAATAATTAACGAGTTATATCGAAGAACTCTTAAATACTAAAAGCGACGAAGTCGATATTATTAAACTTAGAATATTTTCGAAATAAAAGTTAAATACTTTTACTAAGGAAATCTTTATTTAAGAAAAAGCTAAGTTAATTTAAGTAAAAAAATACTTATATTTAAAGAAAAAGATAATATAAGTAACTAAGGAGCTTTTTAATATAGCTTCGGATATAATACGATTCGACTTCGATTTAGAATAAAGTAAGAAGTTAAAGATTTAGAATATCTTTCTCTTTACTACCTTTATTATCTTTTAATAATAATAAAACTAACTTTGTAATCTTAAGCGAAGATTTCGTAGTACTTCGAAGAAGTATAAAATAAAGTAGAAATAAATCTTTAAAGCTTTAATTTATATATACTTTATCTATTAAACTTAATAAAATTATTTTATAAATTAAAAGTTTAAGAAAAATTCTTAATTCGATAATAGTTTATAAATATTTTTTAAAGAATAGACTTTATTTCTAATTTATAATAAAGATAACCTATTCTTTAACTTTATATATACTTTTAAAGACGTAAAATAATACTTAAATTAAATATTTAAAACTTTTAATACTTATTTAGACTTTTTAAAAGACTACTTTAAATAGAAATTAGAAGAGGAGTAAATTAATATTTATTTAGTAAAGCTCTAACTTTACTTAAAAGATTATATCTAAGATATAATAGTAGATCTCCTTCGTATTAGAGATAGAATAATAGCCTTTATAATACGATAAGTACTTAAATTCTAAATAAGCTTCCGTTATATTAAATATAGTAGAAGGATTAATAGTAATTACTAAGAGACAAAGTATACTCGAATTAAGAGTATATTCTGAAGACGAAGGATTTACCGTAATCGAAGTACTTATCGAAGCTCGATTTAGAACCGAAGTACTTCTTCTACGTCTTAAGGAAAATCCTTCGAAGGTAATCTTATAAAGCCTAATAGTAAACTATATATTTATTACTATTACGGTAGTAAAAACTATTTTATTCTTAATTACTTAAAGTTAGCGAAGATTTAGTCTACTAGGAGAACTTAGCTTAGATCGTTGAAGAAATAAATACGATTTTAGTCTTTAAAAGTTAAAGTAGAAAAGTAAATCCTACTACTTTACTTACTATAGCTTAAGTAAGTATAACGTATCGATTTTATATTCTTATCTAAGTCTATACTTATCGTATATTCGAAATATATACGAATTTCGATAATAATACTAAAGTAAACTTAGTAAATATATAATTCGTTAAAAAGTACTACTTATAATTAATTAATATATTAGCTTTAATAATAGAAGCTACTAACTATTTAGCTATTACTACTTATAGAATATAAAAAGTACTATTTACTTTTATAAATTCGTAAAGATTTATAAAAAAGGTAATACGACTTTATATTAGTATCAATTAGGATATTCGATTCGAAAAGAATCTAATCTTATTATCTATAACTATTATAAAAGATCTTCGGATCTATTTATTAATATAGTAGAAGTAGTAGTAGTTCGAGTATAATATTATCTTATTTTAAATTTTAATCGAATAAGGATTTTATCGAATAACTCGGAATTAAGCTAAAGTCTTCGTAGTAGTCTTTATTTTAGAACTAATACTACTTATTAACGAAGAAGAGGTAGTATTAGAGGTAGAACGCCTCTTCGCTATACTAAAAGAATAGAAGGATATATTTAAAGTAAAGAGTACTTCTATTCTTCTTTAGTCAAAAGAGACTAATTATACTATTAACTTATTCGAGAATAAATAACTTTTATATAAGCTTATCTACTTTTTCTTTTAAAAAGAGTTAGTAATACTATAATAATACTTAGACGAGAACTTATAAAGTAAGTATATCTACTCGTCTAAGTTCTTTATAAAATCTCTTATTTTATTTATATTAAAGAAAGATAATATACTTCGATTTTATATTAACTATTATAGCTTTAATAAAGTTATAATATAAAACTAATATTCGTTTTCGTTAATCTTAGAAATCTTAGATTAGGTTTAAAGTTTTAAATATTTTACTAAGATTAATATTAAAGAAATATATTACTATATCCGTATAAAGGAAGAAGATAAATAAAAAATAGTATTCTATATTCGTTATAGTTACTATAAGTACCTAATTATACTTTTTAGATTAACTAATATTCCTACTACGTTTTAAAATTATATTTATTTCTATTTATATAAGCTATTAAACGATTTCTATATTACCTACTTTAACGATATTTTAATTTACTTTAACAACTACGATTCGTATATAAAGTACGTTAAATAAATCTTTAATTAGCTTCGTAGTATTAAACTATTTACTAACCTAAGTAAATATTCCTTCTTCTAAGATTATATAGAGTTCTTAGGATATATTATATTTAATGGTAGAGTATTTATAAATCTTAAACGAATCGATATTATTACGTCGTAGTTAAAATCTACGAGTTATTACAAAATATAGTAATTCTTAGGGTTTTGTAACTTCTATTACTACTTTATCGAAAGCTATTCTAAGGTAGTTACTTCGCTAACGTCTCTTATAAAAAGAAGCTAGTAAAGAAAGAAGTTAAGATTAGTAACTTTAAGAGTAATCGAAAGAGAAGCGTTTTAAGCTTTTAAAGCTACTTTCTAATAAGCTCCTCTATTAAAGTATTTCGATTCTTAACTTTATATACGTATTAAGACTAATATATTTTAATATACGATATCTAAGATTTTATTGTAACTTAATAAGAAGAACGTTTAACACCTAATAACGTTTTAGTCGAAGAAATTCTATAAAATTAAAATTAATTATAATACTCTAAATTAAGAGTTATTTGCTATTATAAAATTATTTAAGTATTAGAAATATTACTTAAAAGGTAATCGTTTCGTAATCGAAGTATTCTCGAATTACTTTAACTTATAAACCTTTATAAGGTAAATTAAGTTAAATAAAAGATAAGCTCGATAGTATATATATTTAATACCCTTTGAATTTATAAGTTAAACTCTACTAATATACTATCGAAATAACTTAATTATAAGTAGGAGATATTATTTTAAGTTAAACTACTTACACTACTATAATAGAAAATATTAATAGAAAGCGCTTAGGAATAGGATTTGGTATATATTAGAATCGAAAAGGAGCTAGAAAGTAATATATATTTCCTTAGCGATCTTAACTCTATATTCGAATATATAGATAATAAATCTAAAGACGTCTAAGATTATAAATAGAATAAGTAGAATTAGAACTTAAAGCTTATATAAGAGTAGTTTATCCTACGAGTTATAGTAATAGCTACTTATATCTTCGAGTAAACGATTTAAAAGGAACTTACTAAGGATTTATATACTCTAATTCGAAAATTATAAGTATTAGATACTAATATATAGCGAATTAAGGCAAAGATATAGTCGTCTAAAACTAAGAACGCTTCTAAGCCTTAGTTAGTTAACTTAAAAGGAATACTATAATACAAAAGTCGACTATATATTCTAAGATTAGAGTCTTTCCGTTAAAAGCTTCTAAGACTATACTACGACGATCTATTAGTAAAATACTTCGGTATTACTTATACTATAAAGCTATTACAACGGAAATTCTATTAAATAAGACTTTAAGTAGACGTTTATAAGTATATATAGTAGTATAGTATTTATTAAGGAACGACGGCGAAGTAGTATAAGCTATATAGTTAATTAGTTTCCTTACTAATTTCTTAAAATCTTTTCTAAGAGTTATCGATAAACTTTATTACTAAGCTTAGGCTAATCTAATATTAAGGTAAAATCGTAAACGTAATACTAGTTATCGTAAATCGATATACTAAATATATTACTTTCTTAGCTATTTCAACTACCTTTATTTCGGCTAATTTTATAAAAGTTTTTTATAACGAAGTAGAACTACGATTTAGTACTTCGAACGGTATTATATTAGATAAAGGTTCGATATTTATAAGTTAGTTTTAGTCTAACTTATATTACTATAGTTATATTAAACAACGACTTTTAATAGTATTTTACTCTTAAACTAATAGCTGAACGAAATAGATAAACTAAATTCTAAAGTACTATTTATATTTATTTACCGATTCTTATTAACTAACTTAGATTACGTTCTTAAAAATAGTATAATTTGTATATAATAACGTTTAAAATATTATAATTAGCGTATCTCTAAACGAAGTACTTATAAGTTATATACTAAAGCTACGTATTTAGATTAAAGATAATCTTAGTCGGAGAAGAGTATTAGTAGTAATAGACTACTTTAAGAAACTATAAGCTCTAAAGATAGACTTATAAGATTAGTAGCGTTAAGCGACTATAAAGTAAACGAAATACTATAATAAAAGGTATATACCGATATAATTCTTAAAAGGAAACTTAGTAGGATTATCTACTAAGAACTTAAGGCTTAAAGTACTAAATAAGAAGCTAATACTTAAGTTTATAAAGCCTTTCTAAGTATTAAACGTCGTCGGAACTTAGGCGTATCGCCTTAGCTTACCTAAGTAATATAATTAGTTATATAATATATTCTTAGTAAACTTACTAAAGCTATAAACTATTTATAAAGAAGATTATCTTAAAGACTACTTATAAATACTAGAGTTAGAGGATAACGATCTCTAAGTTATAAAGGAAGTTAAAGATAAACGTCGAATTAATAGCGAAATATACTTCTTAGTAAAGTAGAAAAGCTAGCTATCTAAGTATAATTAGTAGATAACCGAAGCTAATATATAAGCTTCGTTAATAGTAGCTAAGTATAAAAAAACTATTATTAAGATACTAAACCGAATACAACTTCTAATTATAGAACCTAATACTAAAGATACTCTAATACTTAAAAGGAAGTGAAGTCGACTTCGGAAAATTTAAAGCTATAAAATAATATATCCGATTAAGGTTAAGACTATTACTAGATTAAGTATAATAGCTTTAAATAAATAGAATAGAGACTTTTATTTATAAAGAGAAACTTTTATTTTAAAAGAGAGATTATTAAAAAGTACTTAAATATTAAAAATACTAATATCGCTTAACTTTCGAATTACCTTCGTAAGATATTTACTCTAAGAATATAATAAATCTTAAAAGAAATTCTCTTATACTTCTTACTACTAAGCTTAATCGTAAATATCGTAATCTTTATTATTATTTACTTTTAAACTATTAATAACAACTTTATATATCTTATCTTAGAATCGTTTTTCTCTTATTATAAAGACTATTTAAAGTATTTAAAGTATTTAGCTAAGCGTTACATAAGCAAAGGTAGCCTTTTTAAAGTATAATAGAATATATAGTTAAGTAAATACTTATACTTATTTTCGTATAGTAACTTTTATCTTAACTTTGAAACTACACTTCGTATACGTAAACTTAGAACTTATTAATAGCTTCACCGAACGAGTTACAACTATAAACTTTAAAATAATTAAACTATAGCTACGTAAGTTCGCTACCTTAAAAGGGTACAAATACTCGCGTATAAACCTACCTACTTACTAGTTAAGTCTCTTATATAAGTCTTTTTATCTTTATATCTTTAAGCGATTAATTCTACTACTTTTATTAATCGCTCGAACTAACTACTATAATCTAGTATATATAAGACTTGCTACGCGATTTATTTAACTACCTTTGTTAATTAAGTTTAACTAGTTACAAAGACTAAATCTAATAACTATAAAAACTACTAGTAAGTAGTACTCTCTAATACCGTCGAAGCTGTTGCGAAGCTAACCTTCCGATTAGAACTATAGCCGCGATAGACTACTCTACTACGTATAAAGTTAAGGTCTTCGTCCCTAAACGTAAGTAAGATCGGGTAACTCTCCTAATCTACTTCCCTAAGCCGGCCGAAGCGTTTAACGAGAAGGCTATCTTCGGGCTATTAATTATAACTTTCGAAGAAATCACTCGTAACGATAAAGAGCGACGGAAGAAGATAAGCGGATATACGAACTAGCTTCGTAGCTTAGTTAAAAAAGAGTATACCGAGATAAATACTACGGAGAAGGTATACTATAAGAAAGCTATATAGAAGTTAAAAGCTACGTTAGAGCTAAAGAGGAAGAGTTAAAAGATCTAAGAATATTATTTATACTACTACCTTTATTAGTATTAAATCGAAGTTATTATAAAAAAATATAGTCGACTTAGTTAATATTTCTATTATTATTAATTAGTTCTAAATCGTAATAATTGAATTAGTTTCGTTTCTATAGTAAATACTATAGTAGGAGATAGTAGTTTAACGTTGAACCTTATAACGAATTATAAAAACTATATACTTTAGATCCTCTTTTATTAAACTCGTAGCTATAGCTTATTCGCCTATAGTCGCTTATAAGAGTAAACGCTTATTATAATATTAGTTATATCGTGTAAAAGTACTTTATTCGATATTAAGTTAACTTAGAATATTTTAGTATTATATATATATTAAGGTTACTTATTAAGGTAATAATAGTACTACAGTTCTTCGAGTTTAAAATCTACTAATTCTTTATATATTACATTTAGGCTACTACGAATATATATAGCTAATAATAGTACGTAATACTAATCTAATTACAATACGAGTAGAAAATATAATACTTATCGTAGTAATTAGTTTCTTATATATAAACGATTCGCTTACTAATTTAGTAAAGAACGTACTAATTATTAGTTATACTTAAAAAGACTTATAATATCTAATTAGCTTAGCTTATATTACTTACGGATTAGATACTTAATAAGAGAGAAGTTACTTACTTAATTACAATATTTATTAGAATAGTATTAACAACTTCGATTTATTTATATATCTTAAATATAAAACGAAATAGAAGGTTTATATCTAAAATAGTTAGTTAGTAGATTAAGATAGTCGTAACGAATAAAAAAGTAAAAGTAGCTTATATACGAATTAGAGGATATATATAGATCGGCTGCTAAAGGCTACTTTTTATCTAAAGTAGAAGCGGAATAGCTTTACTTTAAAAGAGTATCGACTTATATCTTCAACGAAAATATAATAAAATAATAGCTTATAAAAGATAAGAGTATTAGAGGTAGAATATAAGTAAGTTAGAGTTAATATAAGATATAAGATAATCGTAGTAAGAGGCTTAAGGAAGAAAAAGAAGAAGATTAAAAATTATTTAGAATTCTAGTTTTATTTTAGTTTAAGTAGCTTATATACTAAGCCTTTATCGCTAGTAGAATACGATTATTATGTAAAAGGAAAGTACGTTTACTTCGAAACGAAGTTCTATAAGACTTTAACGTTATTATAACTAGTTAGAATAATTAGTTAAATCTTAGTTTCGTTTAATTAGAAAACTCGGCAATTTCGCTAATTTAAAAGTTAACTAAAACGTTATCGTACTAAATAAATAATAGCGATAGACTTTAAGTAAGATTATAAGGAATTAAAGAATCTAATTATAGCTAAAGATAGTTATATATAAAGGAAAGATAATTGTAATAAAAGATTAATAATAGATTTATCGCTAAGATTAGTAGTTAGTGCGATTTAGCTTTAGTACTTAGCTAATATAAGCTTAGTATAAGGTAATAGAGCTACTTTGTATTTTAAAGAGTTTAGTTCGTTTACTTTTTTATTCTTATCTTTTCTCCTCTTTAAGAATAAGTTAAGTAGTATATTAGAACTTTAATATATAGTTGTATATTATTACTACATTAAACCTTTATCGTACCTCTTACTTAGTCGAATAGACTCGTATAACGAAGTTCTTTACATATTTAAAGTAGAATTATTATTAAAATAAAAGTTAAATTTATCTTTATTATTAATTAATAAATTAGTTAATATAAGTATATTAGTAGTATTACGATACTATAACGCTAAAACTATTAAATTAACTTATTTACTATATTATTAATACTAAAGTTAATAGTTATATTATTAAAGTTAATATAAAAGTTTTAATTATTAAAGTTAATATAAAAGTTTTAATTATTAAATAAGCAAAGAGTTAAGCTTTTAGTTTAGTTAAGATAAATATTATAAATATTATAACTAAAACGTAAAAGAGTTAAAGTCGAAAGTATAGCGATTTATACTAAATATATAGTAGTATTAGTAGAATAAGTATATATTGTAAAATAACGTATTTATTTTTTATAAGAGTCGTTTATTAAATAAGCGAAACAATAGTATATTAAAGTAATATTATTACTAAAATAAAGCTAAGATAATAATAAACTACTACGATAATATTTAGTATTTTTATAATAATAATTTAAAATAATAAGTTTTATTTTGTAAAATAAAGTATAAGTAAAGAAATAAAGTATAAGTAAAAAAGTTATAATATAAATAAAAGATACTATCGTTTTAGTTACTAAGATAATAAAAATAAATATAACTAATTAACGTAAATTAATATATATTTAACGTATTTTTTAACTTTAATAACGTTAATAAATTAATAACGTATATAAACTTCGTATTATATTTATACTAACTCGACCCTACTTTACTATTAAAGTATAATTATTTATATATTTATTTTATATTTAATTAAAAATAATTACTTTATAAAAGAAGATTTACTATTACGATATTAACTAAAACTTAATAGAAACTAATATACTAGTTTAAATATAAACTAGCTTCTTTAACGATTCTTTTAAATATTAGTACTAATTTGTTATATAAATAGTTTTCTTTTCCTTTTCTTCTCTTTATATAATAATATTATAATACTTAAAAAGCGAAAAAGAATATATATTATATTATATATATCTTTGTAGCGTAATAGTTATACGCTAAGTAAACTTTTTAATTACTTAAATTAAAAAGTATTAAGTTTAATTCTTAGAAAAGTAAAAATTCTAAAGCTTTTCTTTACGAAATTAACTCTTATTATAAAGATTAACGTAAAATTCTAACTAATATTATATCTTTTACTATAGCTTTTACTAAGATAAAAGTTACTATATTTAGCTAATAAGTTCTACTATACTTATTATAAGGTTTTTACTTATTATATAGTTTTCCTTTAATTAAATAATACTATTGTAAATTTAAAGTTAACGTTACTTTTTATATATTTAAGTATATAGAGAAAATAATAGTATATATATTATACTATATATATATTTCGCTTTAATAAAATATTAAAAGCTATAATTAGTAACGTAATAAATACTAGCTACGAGTATATTTTAATACTAAAGATAATTTATATTATAGTTTTAAATAACGATTACTATTTACTATTAATAAGATTAGAGTTAGTAAATAAGTTAATTACTACGAATAAAATAAAATTAAAGTTAAAAGTTTCTTAAGAAAAAGCTAAAAGAAGTTACGATAAATTATATTTAATAATAAGTTACTTATTATTATACTACGATTAATTAATTGTTTCGAATATCGAGAATTTATATATAAAGATTATTAAAGAAATTTATAAAAGATTAATAAGAAAATATTTAAATAAAAATAAAATATATAAGATAGTCTTTTCGTAGTATTAATAGTATAAGATTAACGTTAACGTTAATTACTACGTTATAAATTATATTTATTAAGTTACTAAATATTTAAAAAATAAAATACTAAGGTTTTTTTTACTTTTTATTTATCTTAGAAAAGTTATAATATTATATTAAAATTAATTTTATTAAACTACTAAAGAATAAATATAAATTCGATAACTATTTAATTATAATAAACTACTTTAGTAAACTTAGTAGTTATTATTTATATTATAAAATAGTAACTACTAAAGACGTAGTACGTTTCTACTATAAAAAACTATATTGTTTTTTTAAAGTATTTATAATTATAATTAATAATCGAAGATTTTAATTTGTCTTTAATATAATAAACGAATTATTAATTTTAATAAGTATTAAATAAAAACTATCTTCGCTAAGTTACTTATAAACTATAAGTTAAATAAAAAACTTAAATTAATAAATTAATTAATAATTAAAGATATTCGTTAATTATTATTAATAACTAATTTCGTATAATTTTAGCTTTAAATTTTATATAAAATAGTATTATATACGATAATATTCGTCGTAAGTATTCGACGTTAAACTACTATCCCCTACTATAGTATTTACTATAAAAACGAAACTAATTTAATTATTACGATTTAAAACTAATTAATAGAAATACTAACTAAGTTAATTATACTTTTTTATAATAACTTCGACTTAGTACTAATAAAAGTAATATAAGTTTTTTAACTTTTCTTCTTTAGCTTTAATACGTCTTTTAATCTCTATATAACCTTTTTATAATATTTTCTTTCTAAGGTATTTATCTTAGTATAATCCTTCTTAAGTAAGTTTTTAAACTTAGCTACGTATTCGCTTATCTCTTTTACTTACTTCTTATTATCGCTAACGATTACTTTAAGCGCTTTAATTAATAGTTCGAAGGCAATCTTCTCGTTAAACGCTTCAATTAACTTAAAAAGGTAAATTCAAAGTTTCATATACTCTTACTTACGCCTAAGGACGAAGATAGTAACTTTACGTAGTCTAATAGTAAAATAATCTATCGTAGTTATAGTTCTAATTAAAGGGTTAGCTTCGTAATAGCTTTAACGAGTATATTTAATAAAAAGTACTATTTACTAAAGGTTTTGTTTTAAAGTATAATAGTCTTTGTAATTAGTTAAACATAGTTAACAAAAGTAGTTAAATTAATCGTATAGTAAGTCTTATATATATAAGAAAGTCTTAACTAGTAAGTAAGTAGACTAGTTTATAGTAGTTAGATTAAGCGATTAATAAAAGTAGTAAAATTAATTAGTACGTAGCTATTTGTATACTTTTAAGGTAGCGAGCTTACGTAGCTATAGTTTAGTTGTTTTTAAGATTTACGATTGTAACTTGTTCGATAAAGCTATTAATAAGTTTTAAGTTTACATATATAAAGGTTTCGAAGCTAAGATAAAGGTTATTATACGAAAATAAGTATAAGTATCTACTTAACTATATATTCTACTATATTTTAAAAAGGCTACTTTTATTTACGTAATATTTAGCTAAATACTATAAATATACGATAATACTAATTTAAAACTTTATAAAGTTTTTATAAAATACTTAATACTAAAGTAATAAAAATAGTAAAGTTATACTATTAACTTTTCTAATATAATAGTAAAAGAGATATTTAATTATTATGAAGCTTAATATTAAACTTAAAAGATATAAAGATACGTTAATTTCGTACGATAAATAATAAGTAAAGTATAAAAGCGATAAATTATATAAGTTAACTATTATAAAAGAAAACTCGACTTCGAAGTAAAAAACGAAGTATAAGTTATTTATAATCTTTAGTCGACGACAATAAACTAGCTTAGCGATAAACTAGACTTTTTATTAATAAAAGAGTATTACTAAATTACGAAGATATTTAAATATTTATACTTTCTAAACTTATTTAATAGTTAGTAGAATCTTCGAATATTTTATACTAATAAATTACGTTATTTCTTTATTAATTTACTACTTAAATAAGAAGTAGAAAATCTTAATAGAAAATAAGTTAAAAGTAAAGAAAAGTAAAAAGTATAAAAAGTAACTACTTCGAAAATTAAGTATAGTAAATTATATTACTAAGTCGATTAAAAAAGATAAAACTTTAACTTTTCTTAGTATTTAGTTAAGAACTTTAAAAACTTAACTACGAGATTAAAAGAGTATTATTAACGATATTTTAATAAAGTAAGTTTACTAATACGATTAGATTAATAAAAGTAAACTACTATTAACGATATATTTTATCTACTTTATAAAGACGATAATAAGCTAATGTTAAATAAACAAGTTACTCGATTACGTTAATTATAAGTAAATAAGTAAAATAGTAATAACTTTAATTATAATAATTTAATAGTAATTAAAAATAAAAGTATAAAAAAACCTTATAAAGCTAATATAAAGTATAGTATAAAATAATCTTATTATAAATAATGTAAAAAGATTAATACGTAAAATATAAAAATTAACTCTTTATAACTTATTAATTAATTAAAACTAAAGGTATTACTATATTACTTAAGAGTTACTTATTTAAATTTAGCTATTAACTTAGTACGATTTTTTATACTTTTTAACTAATTTTTAATAAACTTAAAAACTAAGTTTATTATATAAAAGAAAGTAATATAACGATTCTAATAAGTTAATAATTAAGTATAAAGTAAAAAGTAACTTATATATTAAAGCTAAGATTGTAAAGTATTAATTAGTTATATTTTTACTAGCGTAGCGCCTTAGCTTATATATTTATAAATAGTTACAAAGACGTAATTTCGTATATTTTTTTCTTTTACTTCTTTACTACTAAATCTTTAATAAATAATATATAAAATAAGCTTTTTTTTATTAAAATACTTACTTATTATACTTAGTAAAATAAATACGCTTAGTAAAGTAATATATAAATCTTTCGTAAATATTAATTATTATATAAGCGAAATAGTAATATACTAAAATAACGTTACTACTAAAATAAAAATATAATAATAATAGTTTATTATAAGCGAATTAACGATAATTATTACTTATATAACAATAATTAAAAGTAGTAAATTCTATTTTTAAAAGATAAAAATAAAATATAAGTAAAGATATTATAATATAAATAAAAAACGTTATTATTTCTATTATTAAAATAATAATAATAAATATAACTAATTAATATAATTTAATATATATTTACTATATTTAGTTAAATAAAATTAACAAATTAGTAACGTATATAAACTTTCTACTATACTTATATTAATTTAATACTAATTTACTACTAAAATATAATTATTTTTATACTTATTTTATATATAATTAAAAATAATTACTTTATAAAAAAAAACCTTATTATTATACTACTAACTAAGACTTAATAAAGATAAATATATTAACTTTAATATAAATTAGTTTTTTTAACGTTTTTTTTTTAATATTAATATTAACTTATTATATAAATAATTTTCTTTTTTTCTTTTTTTATATAATAATATTATTTAATATAATACTATTAATATAGTATTATAATACTACTTAAGTTATAATAATAATACTAATATATATATATATATATATTAAGAAATACTTATTAATATTTTACTTTTTATATAATAAGTATAATTATATAAAAAATATTATTAAATAATTCTTTTTCTTTAATTTATATTAATATATTTTTATATTTATACTATTTATATTTTTATAAGTATTTAGTAGTTTATAAAGTATAATATAAGAGGCTAAATTATACTTTTTATCTTTAAACTAGTTTTTAGGTTTTAGTAAGTGTAGGATTTAATTAGGTGTAGTAGGTAGGAAAGTAGGGCGGTGGGTAGAGTGTAGCAACCTTAGGAACTGTAGGAGCTGAAGCTCCGCTGCGGAGCTTCACTTGTACCTTAAGGTGGTCTAGTGCATGGGTAAGGGGAGCAAGAGTGGCGCGTCGCCGCTCACCTTAGCAACTCTAACCTAGCCAAACCTCCATGTACCCCGGACCAAGTGTCGCATCAGTTCCAAACTCTGTCATATGATAGAGATCCATTGACCGCACGTTCCGGCGAGATCGCATCAAATTAAAATCGCTTTTGGAGGGTCTGCTTCAATCGAAGTAACCTATCCCCATCTCAAGCCAAAACCTGCGAGTTTCCATTTAGCGCGGTGGTGGATGTTTAGCGCACGACCGTTTAAGCGACTGCGTTGAGAGGTCCGTTTTGGCTTTTTGGGATTGAAAAAGGGGGGCATCACGCGTGTACGAATAGTGGGTATCAAATTCCTTTTTTTTCCGTGTTTTTTTTTGTGTGTGTGTGGTTGAGGGTTAAATGCCTCACCTCTCGTTTCAGAAATGACTTGTGCCAATCTGTTCTTTTCTGGTTTCGCTAAGACTCATTCCTTCGCTTCCTTGGCTTCCTTGGCTTCCTTGGCCGCTATATTTCATACCAGGCTGCTTGATAGAGATGGACTCTGTGGCTGCTGACGCTCCGTCAGACCAAGCGGTTGTTGGGACGGGCGGTACCCCTCATTGCCCTCACTCGAAAGCATCTGTGTCAGCATTGACACAAGCAGATGATGATGACCTGGAGTTGCTCAAACTGGGGTACGAGTCGGTTCTTGCACGCGGCTGGGGTGCTTTTGACAACTTCGCGTGCTCCTTCTCGGCTCTCTACTGCATAGGCGGCATCCGTGTTCTGTTCTACATTGCTATCAGCGCCGGTGGACCGGCAGCAATGTGAGTGAACCTATTTCTCTGAGTCTGACCGCTGACTGCTCTCTAGCGACGACTTTCGGTCACGTATGTTAACATCCTGGACCCTATAGGTGGAGCTCGTGGATTTCTGGAAGCATACTATGCATCATCACGGCTGCCACCCTCGCCGAGGCTTGTTCTGCCTATCCTGCAGCTGGGTCCATCTACTACTGGGCCTTCCGATCGTGGGGCGGTGCACACCTGGGACGCTTCATCTCTTTCATGGTAGCTGCTTGGACGCTGGTCGCATGGACTGCTTTCCTGGCCACGGACTCTCTCGGAGTTGCGAACTACCTGATCTCTGAGGTGGTTGTATTCAACCCGGATACCACCTTTCCCCACGCAACCTCGGACGTCAAAGCGCGAGCGGTGGCTTGGATATTCTCCTTGATCTTCCTTGCTATTGCGACCTCGCTCAACTTCTTGCCTCCTCGTTCTTATACCTGGGTGTTCCGGGCGGGCGTCATCGTCATCACCATCGATATACTTCTCAACTTTATCTGGCTGCCCATCGGAGTGTCCAAGACGTACGGCTTCCAGACGGCCGAATTTGTCTTTACGTCGACCTACAACGGAGGTGGGACGAGTTCCGGTCTCAACTGGGTCCTATCGTGGTTCCTGGTTGCTAGTTGTCTGGTCGGCCAAGACGCTTCCGGTCACGTCGCCGAGGAGACCGTCACGGCGAAGAAGGCCGCCGCCAAGGGTGTGTTCTGGGCAACTGTTGCCTCGGCACTCTGCGGGTTCCCCATCATCCTGGTCTTCTTGTTTTGCATGCCGCCGATTGAGACCTTCTATGATACCAACGCACCTCAGCCATTCATCAACATGTATGCCATGGCCCTCGGCCCGCATGCACACGTCGTCGCGACGATAGTCGCAATGGTGGGAGGTATCCTCAACACCTCAATTTCTCTCGTGGCGGTGTCCAGACTCGTCTTCGCCGTTGCGCGGGACTCCGTTTTCCCCTTCAGCGACGTCCTCAGCCGTGTGTCCAAGTCGAAGCAGCCCCACAACGCCGTCATCTTCATCTCCAGTATCGCGGCCCTGTTACTCTGCACACAACTGCCCTCTCAGGTCGCCTTCTACAGCCTGACCTCGACCTCGGCAGCCGGGTCGCTTGCGGCGTACGGCGTGGTTGGGTTCGGCCGCGCCTTCCTCACCCGCAAGACGTTCCGGCCGAGCTTCTGGGACTTGGGCAAATTCGGCGCCTTGATGGCCGTTACCACTTTTATGTGGAATGGGTTCGCATTTGCCGTTCTCTGCTCCCCGCAGTATGGTAATGTCAGCATCGACGGAGATGCGGCGCTCTTCAACTACTGCATTGTCATCATGGCTGGTGTCACTGTTATTGCTCTGGAAGAGTGGTGGCGCAAGTCGCAGAAGGTGTGGTTCGGGAACCTGCAGGATCCCTTAGTCCATTCTCGAGCCACTGAGCTGGTATATCCGACGGAAACAGAAGCCGCCGCACGGAAAAGTCCTTTCTGATCACGTTGATCTCAGCGCCAAGAGACCTTACGAGAATAACGTGATTTTCGATGACCTGGAGGACGAGCGTGTCCTCCAGCTGAGGCGGCGTGCAGGATGAAGAAATTTGGCAGTATGGTTTCAGAAAAGAAGCCATATGGAAGGAAGAGTCGGCCTCTTGGCAAGCATGACGGGTGTTCGAGGATTGCCTTCAGCGGGCATGAACCGTTCTGAGAAATCACCGTTAGAACTTGATCTGGTTAATACCAGCGAAAGGACATGCTTCCATTCATATTTCCCCACCGTTCCGTGGTTCCTCCTGGGCTGCTTTTTTTTTGGTCTCATGAGCCTGCTTTTCTTGCCGCTGACTTGCTACCAGGCCGGATGATGATTCTACTAACTTGATGCCATGCCAGAACCTATTGTTTCCTGTGCCACATGGGTACCAGGCCGAACGTTCACTCGGGTTGACGTTTGCGACACCACGAAATAGACGGCACACTACCTGGAAACGAAGCTCCGAACCGTCAATGGCGACACGTTTGATGTCTGTCCACGGTCCAGAAAGGCAAATCTTGGTACCCGTCGAACCTGCTAGCTTCCGTGTTATGGTAAGACAGCCTCCGCACACCTGAGTGTACGTTCCACCATCCAAAGCGATCGTCCACCAGGCCTTACCTAGTAAAGTCAGGACGCATGCCTACCTCTCCGCCAACATCACATCATACCTAAAAAGGCGACTAAAGCGACCATCTGGTGATCGTGATATCCGACGATGCCTCTAGTACCCGATATTCACTCCAATGTGCCGCGAACGTGCTTGCGGCATACATGTGTGTGCCTTCAGGTTTTAGAACTGGCACTGGCTGGAGCCATGTCTGTGCCGTCAATGTGACGCATCGGCTTCTCCACTCGTATAGCGGCGAACCTTGCCGGTATCTGCTGAGTTCTTCTTTCCTCCTTCTTTTCTCCTGTCACAACTCATCCAGGCCATTGGCCATATTGTTTTTGACATTCTGCCATCCTGTGATATATCTGGGGCAATGACACTTCCTTTCCCCGGGTGCTTAGTTTGACTATCACGATATGGGATATTCCACTCTTCCTGTTGGTCCGTGTGTGTATGGTATTTCTTCTTCAATTTCCCTTACTATCACCACGACGCTCACATACGAGAATCCTCATGAGTACTCCAAAGTGACATGTTTTAATACTGTTGGTTTGAGACACAATGGGCTTCGGCTTCAGAGCTTGCACAAGAGTAGAAGGAAGGTGCAGACACCAAGTCACGTCGCAGTAAATAGAAGGTGAAGTGTCCACCACTTCCCTAGATCCATCACCTTCCAGGCTTTCACCACATCTGCACCTCCCTTCTACTCTAGGCAAACTCTAACAAAAGGGTGTAGAACATACCTGTGTCTTTCTTCCAAATCTTTAGTCCTCCAAAACAATCTATTGTCATCATCTTGCACAAGCATATCTTCGCCCTGGCCTAGAGGATCACCATGCCGCTCAGTGAGACCACTACACCACCTACGGCTGGAAAGCCGCACGCTGAGGAAACATCTGCAGATACCATAAACGTCACCAAGATGCTAGCCACCAAGATATTTGACAGCAAGGTTTGTCTTGCCTATCACTGATCCTAATTGGCTCTTACGGTAGCTAACGTTTGAGAGCAGACTTGGCACACAAACATCTACTTTGACGAGAAGGACCAAACGTGGTACACCAACGCCCGCTTCGAGGTGATCCCAGAGCCAAGTGACTTGATCCAGCCGGTAAGCCAACCAACCACGCCTTACAACCATAACTGGAACATTATCGTTGAAGATCGGCTGACAAAGCTTCTGAGAAGGCTGGAGGCTCACGAGGGTCCGGAGGAGGCAACGGAGACGGGCACAGCTGAGGATGTCGAGAAGTTCTTGCGACCAACCGAGCGGGCTAAAAGAGAGCACAATGTCGAAACCCAGCGCCTTCTAAAGCCCATGGGCATTACATACATCATTGCAGTTGCGGTGGCTGAGGATCAATGTGCGGTGCTGGCGAGAGCAGGCAAAATCTGTGCTGCTGCCAGCGAGGATATGGAGACTCTCTGAGAAGCCTTCGCGAATAGCAGCGAGAGAGCACCCTGAATACAATATATCTCAGTTCTCCTACCATTGGGCGTACCTGTATTGATTCTACACCTCTAGATCCACAGCAAAGAAGTTAGGCACTCGGAATAAAGGGACGGAAGTGCACACAACCGGTGTCCGAGGCCTCCAGTGTCGATTCCTCCTATGTCTGTTCAGCCCATCACCTCCAATCACTCAATCACGGTGCCCACTATCCCTTCTCTGCATAAGCTGGACAATGTACCCGTCTGAATCTAAATCAGAAGCCTTGCGCTTATTCCGATTATGTGCGTGTTCAGCATATCTTTCGAGCAACGATCGCCATCGCGATGGAGTTGCGGCATATGCGGTTGATTGAAGCTCCGTTCAACATGCGCTTTGCAGGTAGTCTTAATAACTGTCTTGGGCAGTTTTGCACCAAGTCTTGTCTACGAGAGCCCTCAGCTTAGCCTTGGTTGTGAGTACGGAGCAGATTCATTTAAAGCCGCCGACCCTGTAGCGTCTGAACTCAGCTACGCTATCTAAGCATTTCAAGTAACTGCTCTCGTGTCTGTCTGTCCGTCCCTTATATCTCGGGTTCCATTTCCGGTTCGGGTTGAAGCTTTATTACTTTATTCTCAACTAACCAACGTATGCACAGCTTGTGCTCAGGCCTCCCGCGACTGTCGTCAAGTACGCGGTTATCCGAATGCCTCTTTCCAACTGTTCTGAGGTTCAGCATTCGCCTCATCCGTCGCCGCCATGCTGCTCACCAAGACACGCAACCGGTGCTGCCCACGAATTGGGGACCTTGAGTACCAATACAATACGTATATCGACTGTGTTGTGACCGCGGCTTTCGTTCTACGCACAAGCACCAGTACCACCACGTCATACTGGTTACAGCTGACAGGATACACGACCTAATGATCAAAATACCCTAAATCACGACACTCAATACCGAGCTCTCTAAAGATGTCATACTAGCTATCGGCATATAGAGTTCGTTGGACGACAGAAGAGCGACGGATCGGAGGAGTACAACGAGGCAGGGATAGATACGTTACTGCGGTGATTGATCCCAAATCCTGTTCCTTATTCGAACCACCCGTGGCATTTACGGATGCAAAGAGCGAGCAGTCATGCCCGGCGACAGGTTGACGCAACTCTCATCCCGGGAAACTAATGGACATGGATCTATAGCTTCGCTTCCCCATAGCGCTTCATCTCATGACGTGGAAGATCGACGTTGCTGTGCGAGACTACAACCATGCATGTCTCCACTCGTCCACACGCCCATCCGGCAACTCAAGCGCCCGAGGGACAACGTAAATACCTGCTCTTGGTTGCAACAGACAGGTTCGTCGCTCCATTTCGGTCCACAAAGCTCGATCAACGAGTCCCTCAGCTTCTGATCCGGTTCTCCTATCCTGCTTTACATATTACGGGACGAGACGCCACGGCACTACACTCGAACTACATGCAGCTGGCGCAGGCACAGGCCAACCTCGACTCGCGGGAACCAAGGCCGCGGGCGCGGTTGGCGAGTGGAATTCTGTCCGGCGTGAGGAGGTGGAGCGGCTTGGGCGCCGGCTCAAGTGCTGTCGAGCCGGCCGGTGCAACGGAGACAGCCACGAAGCCGGCAAAGTTGCCAGTGGCGGGTGACGGAGTCAAAGACGTTGTGCGTTTCCGCTTCGTCGCCAAGAAGGGTCCTGTTCAACCGAGCAACTGTCCCATTTCTGCTTACATCGGGTCCATAGGGGGCAGGCTAGTGTCCGGTTGCTGGAGATGGTGGTGGACACGCTTGATTATATGGATTGTATGGTTGGGCGGTGTAGGCGGTGTTTGATGACGAGGGATATGGTTCTGCTTCTGGCGTCTGGGAGTAGTCCGAAGAGATTTGGTGATGCTGTACCTGTGATGTTCGGTACGGTGGTTTAATGTGGCGCGTGTATTTTCGTTCCTTTTCCATGTCTGGATGCTGTCTTGCTTGCTTGTCGCTCTAGCGGGAGATGGCTTCGTCGGATAGAGGGTCGAACAAGGGGGCTGTTCGAAGCTTGTGCCGCAACCGCCTGTCGTATTCTCAATGCCTCGTTCCTTAAACCTAGCTAGATGCGCATAACAACAAATTTTGCTGAATCAGCACGTCGATAGCTACTCCCTGCTTGTGTTTTGTCCTCTCCGGACACCCAGCTATGTCAATGGACAGTAACCGGAGCCACGAGCCTGTAGAAGCTGAAACAGGCAAGAGAGTAGCACTAGGGTAGAAGCATTAATACACGGTCGAGTGAAAACCATAGGCACAACAGCGCTGCATACCCAGAGCGTCAGGTGCTAGACTACAATAAAAGCTGATCACACGAATAAGGCCGTCATATGTCATGTTTCCAGCTACTCATCAATCTCAAAACCGGCTGGGCTCCTTTCTCGCATATCAAAGCGCATATAAAAAGAAAGGTATCGAGAATAAAGTCTTTATGGATGACGGCTCATTGATACACAGGTGCGAACATACTCGGGTCAGCTCACTTGAATGCTAGACATTGACCACATCATCTATCCTTCCAGCCCACTGAGCTTCAACGGCAGGCTACCAAGCATTTACACAGCTTTGCGAAGTCATTGGCTTCTATGATTGGTGCAACGTGTTCAGCAGGCGGTGTATATGGGACTGGTGTCCAGAATAGGGTTCGGTTGTGACGAGCCGGATTGCTCGGCATATCTGAACAACGGAGCCACGCAGAGCTGGCCAGTGCAGCCAGAGATAGACCACAAGACAGATGATAACACAGACGACAATGGAGGCGATACGAGCATATTGACAGCGTAATTACAGCATTCGGTGTTCCAGGAGGAGGTACAAACATATATGATATTCCAGTGGCTTTGCATTCTGAAACAAGTTGTTTGGCGGCAGCTGCCCCCGACCTTGTGTCCTTTGACAAACTATTCGTCAGTTCTGCCAAGCTCCTACCTCGAGCAAACTGTCTTGGGCATCGTGAGAGTTGAGAGGATATTACCAGTCTCCAAGAGGGATTTTACCTCGTATGTAGTCTTCGACGAGGACTACAAACTCACAGGGCATTGGGGCATGGGGGCATGGGGGCATGGGGGCATGGGGGCATGGGGCATGCCTAGGAATGGACATAGACTCAGATCCAGGAGGCTCGTAACGTCATTGCCATGACCATGACCTTGCGGCGATGCCGAAATCCACCATCGGATCGGGATGGGCAACGAGATCAGCACCTTCCACCGGCGAGAATTCCTCATTGTTGACCTTGGCAGGAGTTGGATTGGGGCGCTGCCCAGCCAAGACTTCGCTTCTCGCTAAGGCTTTCCGACCCATGGACGCCGGCTAGCAGCAAAAGAAGTTCAATGGTTGAGATCGCCTTGCATCAGTTGATGGCGAAGTCTCGCAGATCGGCCGGACTGTCTTGGACCTCGATGGAAGAGGTAGCCAGCATGTGGGAGAGTCAGGGCGGATCGAGCGTTGGGGTTACTTTAATCAGAGCGTCTATGCCCTACACCTGCCCGCTGGTAAAATTGCCGCTGAGTAGCGACGAGACCGTGGCGATCTGTCTGGCAAGGTCTATCCGTCTTCCCTTTCCGCTGCACTCATCCAGACAAGACGTCGCCAATGTATATGTGCGGCGCGTCGGGAACAGCTCACATTCGTCGTAACGCAAGACGGCCTAGCGCGTGCCGTTGAGAGCTTCGGCGGGACGCGCGGCTTGCATAGCCGGAGCAGTGGTTCTGGCATGGAGGTGTGCAGAATCTGCTCCTTTCTGGTCACAGCATCCTTGAAATAGTAGTTGCCAGCGAGATTCGACAGCCGCTTCGCGACCAAGCTCTGCCGATAGGAGATCACCGGGTCAATGCTGTCCGCGGGCATCTGACGTCAAGACGTCGTTATCAATGCGTTGGTCGCTACTGATGAAAACCGTTTTGTGACCGCCTCGTGAATCGGGCAGACTAAATCAAGATATGCAAGTGCCGTACCTGAACATCTGTCCATTTTGTAACGCGATGTAAGACACCGGTCTTGCGGAAGCGCTTCGAGGCCTGGCTGGTACACGCAGCAGACTACCTTTTCGTCGGCGCGGATAAAGTGCGTGAAATACCGACTTCACTCGGTTTCACTGAGCTCGACGATATGATTAGCGCGATCGGTGCCTGAAGAAAGACGAGATGTTGACGCGCTGGAAGACTGAGAGACTTAAACTCAGCCACATCTTCCAAAAGGTACAAGCCTTGGAAGAGCCCACTTACTTGGCGCAGCGACTGAGAGGTCCGGTTGACCAAATCTTCGGCAGGAAGCGGATCGAAAGGCCGGGCTAGCCCTACCTTCACCACGCCTGTGGTATTTGAGATGAACGCCAAGAACGTCGACCGCGGCAGCCGGGGCGATGCTGCCAGATGCAGTCTCCAACTCGCGAAGCGGTATCACCAGCGCGGTCCCAAGGATAAACCATGGACGTCAAGCTCGGAGACAAGGAGGACTGGAGCTCAAGGCGAGTTTTGGGCTCGCGCGTCACTTTCACACAAGACGGTGACGGTACCGACTGTGTCAACAAGGACCTGTCAGGGGACGAGGTTGACATCCGGCCGCACGAAGGGTCGGGATCAGCCATAGACTCGAATTTCACCGGCAACACCGTGCTCTAGGGCGGGACCGAGAATAGAAGTTGTGTCCGGGGCACAGCGGGCAAGCGTTTCGTGCGGTGCAGTCTCGGACGTGGAGGGCATTGGCGATAATGGCCGAATTTTGGCAATCGTGCGTAATCTCTCGGTCAAATTTATAAAGAGATTGATGGAGGTTGGTGATGAAATCTCCGGAGATCGACCGCCAGGTAGCTAAGCATCAGCTGGCTTCAGACAGGGTCCGACATTTTCGCAACTTCATGATCCCGATGTCCGACCCCGAGCTGCCGAGCTAAGCCGACGGGTGTATGGGCCGCCAGCATCACCTGTTGCCATGGAACGGTCAGCTGCCCGGTGTATGACGAGATTTCGGACTGGGACGACGGCGTCTACAACAGCGACGGGTTAGGAAGCGACGATCCGCAACCTGGAACCGGCACTCGAGTCACAATTTCCCTAACTTCACCGGCCACACCTGCCCTGTACCCTATGAGAAAGCCTGCACACAGACAGCTGAGGATACGCCGGTTGCTGTTGAGATCGTCGGGCCGGCGATAGACGTCAAGGTCTGTAAGCTTGGAATTATCTGGCTGACCCGGCGGCCTTTCGCACAAGTAAGGGCGTCGCAGCCATCGGCTCGGGGGCGACCGGAATATCGGCGGCGCAATAGCTCGGTCTTGCCGGTCACGAGCCCGGAGGACTTTTTCGGTCCAGCATTCCCGACTGCGAAACGCAACAGGAATGAATCCAGTGACGAGTCAAAAGAATGATGGGCCAGGGCGTATCCTTTCCCTTCCAGCACCAATATTGGTGTGGAATTGACGGGGACCTGCTTCAAAGCTCCGACATAGCCTTCACTACTCCAGCTCTGAAACGCCGCGTGGTAGCGACATTCCAGGCGTCATGCTTGTCGGCGTCTATGATCCGATGCTCTGTCCCGTCGGGAATTTATCCGGCTGGGGTAAGAGAACAGGGACAGAGTCGGCCGGCCTGCGGATGTCATGCTTACCGGAGGCAAATAAGTTGTCGTCGTCTGATATATTGTCGAAGAATACTATATCTTTCTGTTAGGACTGATAGTAATCGGATATAGACTCAGAATGCTCCATATAACATGTTACTCCTACCTCCTAATAGCAATTAGGCTCCATCTTCAACTTTCTCGTCTTCGTCTTCCTCGTCTTCGTCTTCCTTATCTTCGTCTGGTTATCTATAAAGCAGCGATTAGAGCTCTTGCACAATTTAATTAGTTAGTTCTACGTTATGCTCGACGCAGTTAATATGCAGTCCCTCCAAGTCGTCGATCCCTATACTAAAGACTCCGTAGACTTTCTTTTTGTCTAGGTTTTAGTTTCGGAAAATAGACACTACTTCCGATCCGTCATAGTAGACATGTCACTTTGCGTCTCCGAGCTTCGTAAACCTTTCGGGCCACACAGTCGGCACACTCTTCCGCTATAACGTAATGGAGGTGACGTCGCTCGCCATCTGGAAGCTGCTGCTGTTTAGCACAAAGGTGGCTACTTCCTCTTGGCAGACGAAGGGCGGTATAAACAAGATTCTGTGATGCTCGAGTTTCTCTCTCGGGAGACGTTGTAAAGTACTGCAAGGGGGAACAACCGCCGCAATCTGGTGCCTATCACAGCTTCGTTCTTTCCAGCAACCTCATCATCAATGCTATTGGATTTTGTATGCCGTTCACCGTTGGCGTAAAAAAAAAAAAAAAAGGAAAACAACTCGAAGGAAGGTCGCACTCGTACCGATCGTCACAGCTGGAAGAATATAGTTCCACAGACTCAAGATCGTAACACATCAGTCCACATGCCATAGAAAGCTGGAGACGTGCGTGCCAGGCCGCATGGTCAATGGCACCCATTTGATGAGATTGGACAGTCAAGCAATGCGCTCGAACCACCCATCGCAGCAGTCCGCCGAAATATATGCGGCACGTCCACTTCATCCCGCTCAACCAATATGTCACTGTTCTTGACAATGTTCAGTGCGTCGTTCAGCTGGTCTTCCGTGAAGTTCTAGCTCTTTGGATAGGCGTAGCTAAGAGTCGTAAGCGCGACTAGAGCGTTGTGGAGGCGGTCGTTTTTGCTAAGCACTGCCCTGGGAATTAGATTCCATCGACAGCATCGCCGGAATGACCCTTGTCAAGATAACGGGCTTCCGAAGGCGTTCAAGGCCAAAGCATGACTTGCCATTTAGCTGGCGTCGACCGTGTTGAAAGTGTCGTGCGAATCGACGTAATGTCGGATTTTCGTCTTGGACTGAAACTGCAGCAGGCACAAGACCAGCGGTGCAACACAATCTTTTCCGCTTGCCAACGTCGGCACACCGTTCCTTCCTGTGACGAGGGCGACCCCCGAGGAGGTGCTGATGATCATGGAAAGGACCATTGCGCAATATGCAGTAGACGAGGCGCCGGAGGTATGCAAGTAACACTGCGTCCGTCACCGGCCACAACAAGCAGACTATCCAAGACGATCTTCGACATCCACTCAACTGGAGCAATCGCCGCGCGGGCGTAGTAAGAAGGCGAAACATCTCCTTCTCGAAACCCAACAGCTCAAGGCCGGTATTGAAAGCATCATGCACCAGCAGGAGTTGCTCTGCCCAACTGCGCTGTCACTAATGTACGTGAGTTTGTTGGAGGCGAGTTGTTTGATCTGCCTATGCTCAACTTGATCATGATAGACAGAAAGAGCAGCATAAGAGCATTTTTGAGCTTTGCAAGCAGAAATGACCGGATCATCCGGGGAACGGGCCCAAGTGCCCAACCGAGAAGGAAGAGGAAGTGACCCCTGCGGCGATCATGACTGTATCCAGAAAGAATGGAAGTGTCAATGGTCACGCATCAACCTCTGCTGCTATGATCGGAGTGGGCGGTGGTAACCAGAGTAGCGGCTGTTGTCGGTGACACTGCGTACGACCTTGTTCTAGAGGCTTGAGCAAGGGCAGAAAACCTCTGCGGTTACATCAACTCTGTCCCGCAGACATTCGACTCTGTCCAGTTGTCTCATACCCAAGCTAACCCTCATATCTTCAGATATCTCCGTCGTCGGTCAATGATTTTGCTAGAATGTCGGCAAGGTGGTGCTTTGTTGAGATCTTAGGGTTAGAACATCCCTGTGCTGAAGCGTTTGGTGGACGACATGATTGCGGATATCAATTTGCTTTTGTCGGTGACGCAGAATCTGACAATGTACCAGCTTTGATCTGCCTGGTTATCGACCCAAGTGAAATGTGAGAAGGATCAAGTGTGTTTACCCGAACAGTCGTTGATTCAAAATGTAAACATCTTTCCTGCCAGCTACAAATGCCGCTATGCATCTGCTTCCATCAGTGAAGTGGGACTGACTGTTGTCTTCTTGGAGTCTAGGAAATAGTCCCCGTAGAATGTAGTAATAGGAGCGAGTGTCTCGTAATGGAGCAGGCCATCCCGAGTTTGTGGACCGCTGCGGCATCATCGGTGTCGAAGTGTCGGAGTGTCGGAGTCGGCGGACGAGTGGTGACGACTTCATTATCATTGACATGGTCGAAAGGCCAACCAAGAGACCGACACCTTCGAATTCCTCATCAGCGGCTGCTGCAACTTGTTCCTGGAAAATTCCATCTTGGTCAACCAGCAAAGCGGCCTTAGCAATGACGTTTGGTGGTCGACCGACAGTATGCTGAACCAGTCGGATTTCTCCGGTTGCCGCTGCAAGAGCCCGGCCTGCGACCGCTGCGCCAAGGACAGCTTCATCCTTGCCAATGTCATTTGGTGACACTAGACCGCGACAATATCCATCCGACGGCCAGGCTGGCTTCAAAGCGCTGTGAAATGTCTCCGGGCCTCAACGTTCTAGCTAAGGCCGACCCCGGCTCGGCGTACCACGCGTGCGTGCCGGCTCGCCAAATGTGAGCACATGGCCGACCATGCTAGTGAGGTCAAGATGGTGGTTGATGTTCCAGTTCACTCCCACCGCCGCTGTGCAGACAGTCTCGACCCTTTGGAGGAATCGGAGGGACAGTGGGGCAGTGTGGTGCCGTCGGGCAGAGTTCTGGTCAGCTTGTCGAGCAGTTAAAGCCTAAGTGACGTTGCCAGAGGGCAGGAGATGTAGTGACTCTCGCACGCCGAGCACCTCGCGAAGAGACCTTGTCCTGTGGCCTCCGGTGATGGCTTTGCTGCCTCCGGTGAGGGCTTTGCTTGTGGCCTCCGGTGAGGGCTTCTCTTGTCGCCTCGTGACGGGGGCTTGAAGTGTTTCCTCCTCCTCCGGAAGAGCAGTGCCATTCCCATCCTCCACTTGTCGGCTCGTTAGCCTCTTGCGCACTCGTTTCAACCCCATCGTATATTTCCTACACCGCCATATCTGTCCAAGATGGCGCGGCAACTTCTTCTGGCCTCAGGGTGAGGGCTTTTCTTGTGGCCTCAGGCGAGGGCTTGGGAACCTCAGAGCTTGATGTTGCATTGGACGCTCAAATTCACTTCGGTTCCGGGTAGTAGCGGCCGAAGTGAGGTTCGTAGGGATAGCTACTGCGTCGATGTTTGACAGACGGCTGTCCTCAGATTTGGACACCACGTACCCGGGATTTGTTGCTCTCCACAGCTTGTCGGTTACGTCGATATGGACGTTATCACTGCGGCATATAGGGAGCAGTAGCCTGCAGTGGGACTCTGTCCACTCGTTCATCGTACAGCGTGTTGACAACAGACAGTTCGACGGACAGAACAAAGTTCAGAGAGTGCTCGTAGCAGATGCAGCTTCGGATTGTGACGCTGGTCGGGTTGCGATCGCTAAGCGAGAAGTTGCTGCCCTCTGCGAGCAAAGCATCCGGATGGACTGTATGATCAAGACCGACCGCAATCGTTTGTCCTGGAATGTCGGATTGCAGCTCGGTAGAAGCGGCGGTTTGCTTGGACCTGGGACTGCGCTTTGGCAATGACTACGGCTTCCGGATCGTCGGAAGTCTTGCGCTAGAGATACGTCGTGTGAAGAGTGGTGTCGTGGTGTCAAATCTCATTGAAGTCGCCGTCAATCCCGAGACCCAGCTGTTCCTCGACTTGTCCGCTGATGCTTTTCTGCCATGCGCCTTTGGTGTGAACCGTCAGTTAATTCGGTGTCTACTCCAAAGCCGGTGCCGTACGGTTTGACGGTGACTGCGCTGTTGGCCGTCTGCATAAGTTCTGCGGCCGACATAAGGCTGTCGCTTGGTGTCAGAGAAGCTGAAATGTGTGCTGTGTGTCGAGCGATTCGCCGGCACGATCAGTGGGTGTCGCCACCGATCGACTGATCGACTGAGATATGACGAGACAGGGAAGCACGGTTGTTGCAGCAAGTTGGTCGAAAGCAGCGTATTGACATCGGTCAGGCGTATGGTTGAAACCGAGTATCTCGATCATGAGGCACTAGAGCTGACATTAAGTCCTCTGCCGCGTGGGTTGACGACTGAGGAAGGAGCGACCCGGATGCAGTTGCAGGTGTGGATCGTCAGCTCGAAAGCATGAAGACCATCTCAAGTGTGTTGTAGGTGACATGTATTAAGAAGGTTGCGAAGTTGTGCAACATGAAAGCTGAGCGGCTCTCAGGATCAGGCTTGCTGGGGCTAAGAAACTGGGCTGGACAATGATGCGAGTCAGATTAATGCTGTGACAGTAAGCTCCGGAGTCCCGATCCCGAACTACCGTTTACCTCCGCAAGTACCGCAAGTCCCGCAAAACCCGCAAGAGCCGCCGATTCCGCAAAGTCCGCACTTCCCGCGATCCCGCTGATTTGCATCGCTTGCACCCGATCTTCGTGGCCCGCCATTGATACGCTCCTTGTTTGACTGAGCATCAAGGACATCATAACCCCTCCCCGGAAGACTTAGAAGACAACGACAACAACATTGGCGCTGATAGATATCGAGCGATGGTGGTGGATTGAATAGGTGGAATTCGGGCAGATGACGGCACACGACTGGTCCATGGCGCTCCATGACTGCGTGAAAGCGAAAGGACAGGAGAGGAGGGAGTAGATAGCAGAGGACGTTTCAGATAGACGCGTAGGAGGACATTGAGGCAAGAAGTGACAGACCCTTGGACGAGATCCAGTGCCGGGTCGGCACAGAATCCAGGAGAATGCCTGAAGCAATCTCGAAGGCGAGTAGCAGGCACAATTACAAAGCATTTCGACATCACTCGATGTGACAAATACATACGGCAGCAGACCGTTCGGGAATGCACCTGGGCCAGAGCTAGGTGATAAGGTACATAACACGTAGGTGCGTCATCACAAGATGCCGCACACCTGTGCCTGTCAGATCGACGGAATGTGCTCCATTCCTGTTCTCATCCTTTCCAGAACGCATGCGCGTATGTGTTCTATGACAAGACGCTCGGCATCATTGAACTTACCGCTTGTATCCGAGGACGCAGTAGAGTGTCTGGCGTCACCAAGGCACAGCGGCCTGCAGAGCGGCACACTTGACCAGAGCTTGTCCACAATTCTCCCTGTAGTCTCCTCCAGCCAGACTGTTCCAGCCTCAACAATATCGGGTGTCTTAGCAGAGGGATAAGCCTGCGAGAAATCCAGGTCCGGCCTCATGGTGAACGAGTGGAGGATGTGCAGATGGGGCTGATGGACCGGCTCGTAGCGTCTTGGTGCAACTGTCGAGGACGGAGATTGTCTCATGCACCTCGGCGGCGAGCAGTCGTTTGGAGGCAAATGCGAGAGGGTGATGGGTTGACCGTAGCTGGGCTGGTGTCATTCTGAAACATGCCTGCTGGGGCTATTGCGGGAATATGACAGCAGGCGAAGATTTGTGCCTTAGACTCTTGCATTCCGGGGGTCTCGTCGAGCGAGAAGGTCTTTGCCGGTGGGATTGTGTAGGCGACAGTGGTGGGCGAGCTGTACAGCACACGGAGACTCGATGGAAGGGTGCTATCGAACATGCAGTCGACTAGTCGAAGCGAGGAGTACACGGATCGATAGAAGGCTTGTGAAGATAACGGAGTACCTGCCAGAGAGTTAGGGGAACTATCAACAGTAAACTTTGAGACGGTGAGGAAGGTATACCTATTGACTGCCATGTTTCTCCCAGTCCAAAGACTTGAGGCCAGCCGTGTCGTGCAGACCCGCTGAGCACCGTACATCAAGCATCTCGAAGGTAACGGGCCGTGGAGCTCCCAGGCGACGTGTTGATGACGGCCATCAAGCCGAGAAGCTCAGACAGGGCACAGATGAGGGAGGATCCAGCACAGTCAATGCATCGAGGAAACTCAATATTCGTGCGGCACCGGTGGCTGAGATAAATGACCAGCACCTCAGCGACGACACAGTACTGTTCTTCGTTTTTGGTGTCGGGTTCTGCCTCCAATCCGCTGGTCGGTCCGCCCCTCAAGGATCCGATTGTGCCCTTTGTGTCCTTCAGACCCTGCAGACCCTTGCGCAGGCGCTGAATGTTGATCGGTGATCCCGACGCGATATCGGGATTCTAGCCGCTCATGAGGAGCATTGGAGCTTGTGGTAGGCTGGAATGGTGGTTGCGAAAACGGAAGATGGAGGTGAAGATGGTCGAACGGAACATGGAGGGAGGTCGGTGAGCGTTGGGCTCGATGCATTTTAGTGATTCGCGGCTTCAATGCACATTCATCATAAAGCGGGGTCCCACCCATTCAGAGTGGAGCATGGCCGAGATCTGACATCGGAACTTGCGTCCGTGTAGGGTAGGTCGGCAAATTTCTCAGAAGAATTTTAGCAGTGGGTTACGGATATAAGCGGGGACGCTAATATCAGATGCACATATCAGATTTACCTCGTGGACCTTCCAGCCACAGTTCCGTTATTGATGAACGACACTCGACTTAAAATCCACGGCATCTTCACGCGTGCCAATGCTCTGTTGATACTACTTCGAATGACACTTGAGCATCCACCACGACGCCCTTCGTTCGACTGGTTGATTTTGCCGCTCCACGAGGTGGAACTCGTTCCTGTTGAGACGAGGAAAGACAGCGCTTGTGTTGGGTTGGCTAGTGTTGGAGAAGGCAGTCACCGCGGAGTTCCTCATGGGGAAAACCTGTCGGAACGTTGCTGTCGCGATCTGCTGGAGATACGACGGCGTATCGCCGTCCGAGAACCCTGCCTGATGGTCCAGCATGTGCCGCTTAGCTCCGTTGCTACGTGGCAAATGAATGGAAAGAGTACAAGCGTGGTGGGAAGTACGACAGAGATCGCGTCCTTTGAATACCGCAAGACGAACAGTTCCGGATTTCTGCACAATGGACACATTGGGCACTTCGCAATCTCTGGGCGCCCATTGGAGTGCCCCGAAGTAACATCCGACGACCTGACGAGCAGGAGAATATTCAGGGCCTGGTTAGCCTGGTTATTCAGCTTTGTCTGGTGGAAGAAAGTCGAGAATACTCAGCGGTTCTGCTCGGTTTCATTACCCTGCTCGAGCTTCTCGACTACAACCAGCTGATGGTCTCGACCTCTGGCACGTACATGCTCGGAAGGAGGAACCAGATGAGCCCTACGGCGGTTGTTCTTACGGACTCCAGGCGTTGGGCCGACTTCTTAACATGGCCTCATGCTCGTCGAGTTCCTCTGGAACCTTATAGCCGAGCTAACTAGGGAGGTCGGCCACTTCAGCAGCTGGGGCGCGGGCCGAGGGTGTAGACAAAAGCTAGAAGTGGGCGACAACACACTCCGGAGGCAAACATCGGACACTGAGCTACCTTTAGTACAGTAATACTCTTCTGGTGTTGTATTCGCTGGTGCTATTGATATGAGCTATCTGCTAACCTTAACAACAGAATTACCCTCGCACAGCCATACTCTCCTCTCAGCCACAAGACCATCATTTCCAACCGTTCTGCTGGCCCATGGAGCACACAACATGATACGCCTCTTATTTCTGCCTGGGTTCGGGTGCGTGTGTCTTGCCGAAAGAGACGAGCCAGCAGGACAATATACCATAACGCAGTGATGGTGGAACATTTGGATATGACACATCTCGGTTGACCACTCGATGATAACCCTGAACTGCGGAATCCGACGTACCTTCCGTCGGTCGAAGAAGACTATCAATACAGTCCAATTGCAAGTCACCGCAGCACGGCGACTCCATCACAGCGGCTGAGGTGCCAAGAACGAGACGCAACCCATGCTGCTATTGTCCGCATAATCGAGTTGGTGGCCTTGTTCGTCTTATGCTGTTGGAGTTATACGTGTCCATGGCGCAGGCCACGTCCATAAGGTCGAGCTGAGTCACAAATGTGGACGGATCTTCCGGCACTCTCTCGAGTGAGGTTCCATGTGAGCTCTTGACCGGTATGTGGTCTTACTTCAACGACGGCGACGCCATCGTCTGTACCTCCGCCATAACAGCAGGATCGCGATGATGCTTTGAGTTCGACATGATGGTTGCTCGCTGGCGTCCCAAAACCTTCTCGGCCTCAGTCACGGACTTGTACGCGTTGTTGGAGAATCCGAACATAACCTTCTTCGCGTTGTTGATTGGATGATTGGCTGGATCGCTGCCAGCCACACGTCTATAACACGCGACCGGTCACCACTTGACCGTCGACCTTACACCAAGACGAAGACCACGGAGCTGTCGCCGCTTCTGCCACCACTGGCCTTTCATCGTCGTCGCTATCGGCAGCCTCGATGGTGGTACCAATTCTGAAGAAGTCGTCACAGGTGTCGTCGAGGGTGGGCTTTCACGCATCCATGGTGACTGGACGTTTGAAGCAGGTTTGGAACTTTATAGTGTCGACCAAATGTGGGACGTTGGAGTGCACCTCGTGGTCCAAACCGAGATTCCATTGCAGCTCTCGTAGCGAGTGTAGATTTCCCATCGAGGGCTTTTCCGCTGGCCATGACCCTATGCCCATGTCTATGAATCGATACCCATGCCCATGCCCTCATCATGCCCCTATGAGCTATCTGCTTATACTGGCTACGAGAGTACGTGCCGTGCCCGCAGCTGCGCTACGATGTCTGATGCGTCTTTGGCTGCGATTACGGCCAGGTAAATGGGATCCGTATCGAGTCTGGGTCAGGCCTCAAATCTCCAAGACCATGGTCACAGAGCTGTCCTGGAGTCGAGACGTTTGGCTCCACACGTTGTCGCTATAGGTTTGCCTTGGCCAGCCAACAAGGGGTGCCCATCTCCGCATCCATGTCAATCATACTGCATAGCCGGTTTCCTCAGATAGTGGTTCGACAAAAAAGCAGTGGTGAGAGAGGGTGTGGCTAATCCGGCGATGCCTGTACAAGCCCAGTTGATGATACTTCAAGGTGGAGAGGTTTTATCAACAGCAAGCACCCTCGCCCTCCCCAGCGCCGTCTTCCACCGCGCCTCAAGCCCCTCCATGGTACCGCACAGCAAGCACCTGCCCCCCACATTGCACACCACCCCGTCGACCTCAACCCCATCCATCTGCCCCGTCAAGTCAGCGCGACCATGATATCGACATCACCCGCTTCCTGTTCGCCATTGGCAGTGGGACCTGCAAGTGAGAGAAGTCCTGTAGGTGTTGCAGCTCCGTCCTGCCCTCGGAAAGGAGCACCCACATCAGCTGTTCCTCGCTCCAGTGAATCCACGACCGGGGCATGTGATTCTGGTTGTCGTTGCCAACTCTGTCGGCCGCGTGACTGTCCGTTTTAGCGTGCCTGTCTAGGACATTCAGACGGAGTCACACGATAGCGGACCTAGGTTTAAACACGCCCATGGTGATGCTTCGTTGTGCTGGGTGAAACCTCAAAGAAATACACAAACGAATGTCCAAAGATTAGTCCCAGCGCAGGGACCATGCCTTCACGACCATTTGACTCAATCATTAGAAATCCAAGTCTGGCTATCTTGTCGATTCAAGGGTTGCCACTGAGCTGAGATACAAGTGAGCCTGCTCTGTGACGAGTACCACACCGGATCGGAGCCCAGTCAAGAGCTGTTGTGGTGGTCGAAAATGTAGAAGTGCTTTCCGAACCGTTGCGAGTGTAATTGGCGCGCCGCGGACCTTGTCTCCATCACTGTCTCGGCCTCCAATACTGTCTCTACGTCATCCGGCTCCATCTCAGTTGCAAGCGCGGTGTCGGTCGTTGGGGTGCCGGCGGTGCTGCCGCTGGTGATCCATCACTGCGGCAGTGAGGTTGGATTTCGTGCATTCAACCAAACCCAAATCTCTAAGAAGCCATCGTCTCTACTCGGAGGAGGCAGATATTGGAGTATTCAAAGATGCAGCTAGCTGTAGACATCGGTCATTACGGCCCCCCAGGTATCGGCCGCGTAGTCGGTAAGGCCGCTGAGGCGGAGCTTGCCATGCGTGAACATGGTTGTGGCAATGGCAGGATCTGGCTTGAATCGTTGGTGGAGAGTGGAGAGCGTCAAGAACTGCTAGCAATCCTCCTGGATCTCGCAGTTGTTGGCGTCCCTGAGCAGAGAGCTCGCTGTTCCACCAGATAAAGGCAACAAGGTGTGGAGCAGGCGGAGAGTCTGGCTCTCGGAATCTTGGTTAACGACATGTTCATGAAGGCCTAGAGGCGCTTCTGGAAAGCCACCACGTTGGTAAAGAAACGGTGTTTTGCCATCAGAGATCGAACTAAGGTCCTGGGGGTGTTGAAAAGTTGGATTGAACTGGCCGACCTTGCTGTATTTGATGCAGGTGCGGTGCTTGGTCTCGAATAGAGATCCAGATTGACGTTGTACTGTCGGAGATGCACCTTGATGCCGGCCAGCCTGGGTTAACGGAGCGAAAGCCTGTCTGCCGTTCTCGGGCTTGATCTCGCTCGCGGTGAGACGTCATGAGGAAGCTGGCAATGCCTGGTCATCGGGAAATTGTCGTTCTTATCACTGGCGAGTAGTTTGGAGAGTGAGGATGTGTTGGATCGTGGCGAGGAGCAGAGTCTTGCTGGTTCTGAGCAGTCAGCTGGGCGACTTGGGTATCTACTTGTTGGGTTTAGGCCATCTCTGCGCTTACCTTCTCTACCAGAGAGTCTATCTTCGAGTGAAGCGAGGTAATCGACGTGTCGAGGTAGTAGATCACTGAGAGATTGACTCTAAGCTTCTCAGAACGTAGTAGACTGGCTGTCTGACTGACTGCCCTGGGGTGGAGGGCTTAACGGCTGATAGGTGGGCTCGTTGACCATCTTGCTCGGCTTTCTGTGGCCGCAGATTTGGTGAAAGTCAAGATTCGGTGTTGAACTTGATAGGGTCTCTCGCTGGCTTGATGGAAAATCAAGGTTTGGTTCGCTAGGTTAATAAATATCGAACTCTGGCTTGCTGGGTTGATGGAAATCAAAGTAGCGAGGTAAGATGTGGATGGCGAGGTCCGAAATGACAGCGAGGTCCTAATTAACGGCTTGTGAAGATGCTGACAGTTCGATGGAGCTCTCGTTCTGGGCTGGGAAGCTTCGCGATCTGCTGAATACGGGTCTGATGTTGATAATTCCCGTCGTGGCCTTATCCAACCGGGCCTTCACGACTATCAGATTCGTCACGAATCCCTCTAATCACTCTACTTCACAATGACACCCAAATGAGCGGTGTTATGTGCCAATTCCAGACGGCGTTGAGGTTGAAGAGGATGCGGAAGGTGGTGTTGAAGGCGTTGATCAGGCATAGTTGATTTTGACCATTGCATAAGGGTGCAGACTTTTTGGGATGAACACGGCAAACCTCCGAGGAAGGTATCTTTCATGATACTTCACAGTCAAGCAGTAGTTGCTGCCACGGCACTCGAAGTTCGGATCATAGGGGTCTTGCGGTCTAATGCTTGATCTTACTGTGATGTGATGTTGGATAATGTCTTGGTTCATGTCCCCTCGGCACTGAACAAGCGTTGAACAAGAGCTTTCTGAAAAGATCGGTTACAACGAGCGAACATGTTTAGCCATTGCAAAGATTCAGGGTTTGCCAGTTTCTCGGGTCGACTGTGTCCCCGTTGCATTGTCAAGGAAGGCGTTTCCTGTCGCCGTGCAAACCAGTGTTTTGGTGTCCTTGTCCTGGAGTTCAGCAAAATGAGAGCTAAGATATGACCTTGGCAGCTTCGGATACCTTTCGTGACGACGTATCTAAAGAGAGGAAAGTCGGGGGAGAGTATCTGGTTACTATGGGGATGTCTATTGATCTTTTGCGTAGTCCCGTTTTCGACTTCGTCACAGATAGGTAGGGAAGCAGAGAGCATGTCACGGCAATCTCGATAACATGGTTGAGGCTGCTATCAGTTGGAGTGGTCTGTTTTGAGGAATGAAGCATCAAGTGACCGGCTAGTATGCAAGAGCCGCTAGACATACGTAGCCGTGGTACCCTGTCTGAAAAGACATGTGTTGAACAGTCAATACCATAGTCTCAGAGACCCTTCCGTGCTAGACCAGCCAAGCCAGCTCCAACAGAAGCCTTTTCTCCACCAGCGTACATTCAGCATCTCCTCCTCTTGATCCCAGCATCATTCTCAACCAGTATCTGGTCCAAATTCGCTTCGCTCCCAATCTTGTTACCCTCAGTCTGTATTCGTGCCTGGTTCCTCGCTCACGTTAGTTACATCTCTTCTTCCCTTCTTCACCCGAGACCTGTTACCGTTCGTGCTCATTTGCGCCGTCAAAGCCGCGTGCACCTTCTTCCGCTTTCTCTCCTCAACATCACCATAAGAACAGAAACATCGCCATTCTTTCCTTGTGTCGTTGCCATCCGTCTCTGCTTCTCTCACACCGCATCCGGCCCGGAACGGACAGCAGTAGAACCAGCACCAGCATCAGATTTCCTCGCTATCCGTCTCGCCCGCCTTGCCTCCGAGGGCCAAATCTTGGGATACTCGATCCGCCAGTGTACGGCACCGCAGATTTTGCACCGTTCTCGGGCTCGACGCTGAGGGCGCGGGCGAGAGCGCGCTTTTGGGTCTGTTTGACCCGGCGGCGGTGGATGAGAGGCAGGCTTGGGACTTTGTGAATTCAGTCGGTGGCCGTGGGAGTACCAGCAAGGAGGGAGGGCGCGGCCGGAGTGGCCTGGTCGGGAGGCCGCTGGCTTATTGGTGGTGGAAGAACGGGTTTAAGTTAGTTTGGCGTGTCTTTGTGTGGAGTGAGGAGGACTTGCCTTGGCAAGTGTGGTGCGCTTTCGCTTGGTCCAGCTCTCGGAGAGAGGTTGGGCGCGTCCCGGTTTTTGAGAGGATGGACATGGTGTTGAAAATCCAGCTGTACTATGTCGTGTGCAAGGTAGGAAAGGAAGCAGGCCTGTAGCCCGTCAGGAAGCGGGCTGAGGCGCCACTCTCCAACGCAAGTTTGCAAAGGTGAGCAAGGTGAGCAAGGTGAGCGAGGTGAGCGGGGTCAGCAAGGTGAGCAAGGTGAGCAAGGTAGCAAGGTGAGTACAGTGACCCAGGTGAACAAGCTGTGTTGTGATTATGAAGTATGACGTGAGAGTGAGCACGAGTAATGCATCAAGAACTAGACGCTGCACTGCCTGTCTTGGAGAATCTCTTTCTGGCAGATTCTTTACTTCTGTCTGAATGCAGGCCCTTTTTTCTTTGTGTCACTGTGAAACCGCGTTTCTACACCAAACCACATAGGAGATGGCTGCTTGCCTTAGTTCAGAGGAGGCAGGAGCTTTCTACTCACTTCTGTGTCTCGTGCCTCTTCTGTGTCCGTCTGACTCTCTCTGTTTTCTTTCTGCCGCAACTGATAGACGCTTGCTTCTTTCCGAATCTGGAGTTACTTTTGCCAGATGGACTCCAAGTATGACCAAACACTTAGACTCCTGATACTGAAGCCAATGCACCGTTCAACGCGCTCTCAATCAGAGAATGGAAGTCAAAAAGATAGAATCACGTCATAGACAGACTTCCTCCATTCAGGTAGTTTCCCAGTCCACAGAGCCATCTCCTGATGATCGCTCTTCTCTGCACCCCTGGTTCATCTCGACAGTGTTACTTGGGGTTATTTTCCACGTCTCACCCCGAACACGTCCTCGCGCCAGAACAGCCTTTTGTCCACATCTCCATACTGACTCTTCTCTGCTCCGCTATCCAAATCCAGCATTTCACCCGTCTCTTTGTCTCTTTCCTCAACTTGAGGCTCACCTCAACTCAACCATATATCTTCCACACCCTGTCACTCTTTTCGGCGTATTTGGAGGAGACTGTTCATTGTCCCACTGTGTAGGACATTTGCTTCTATCTGTGCGCCCAGACTGAGGAAATGTGAAAAGACTCAAGGAAGATGCGACATCTCAACTTCGAATCGCCGCGCTTCACGACTTATCATTCCTCTAAGCGGTCGTTCCTGTCCAAACAGTCGAACTCCGACTCGAAATCACAGCAGCAACCTGAACTTCGTGCTCCTGCCATTTGAAGTCCAACCCAGTGGCACCTTCCACCGATCCTTGATGTTCGGCCTTCTTGAGACCAGAACAGGCTGCAACAGCGAAGACGTGCCTTCGCTTTTGCTTACTCCAATGGAACGTCGTCATCCTCTTCTACGACAGCACAACTGTCAACCTCACATGAGCCACATCAACATCTCAACGGCACTGCTGTCCCAATAGCCAACGACACCGCCCAAACCCGCGAATCATGGCAGACCCAGCAGGTGCGCTGCCGTACTCTCAGCCAGGTGGAAGTTCGGTCCACCTCCCGCAATGACAATCTGGATGATGAGTGGACTTGGCTACTGGGTCAAGCTACATGTGGAGGCTTTCTTCTTGATCATCTTGTCTTAGTCATAGGCCCATAGTAGGGTGTCAACCACGGGTATAACCGTGTAAGATACTATCACCTCCCTTGATTTATGGCAATGTCATTCACTAGCTGCGAGATCCTCAGTCGTCACCCGTCCTGCCATCACTAATGTCGTGCAACTTCACGCAACCACACCCGGACTCCTCAAAATGTACCACGACGACCCAACCTTCTCGCCTTTGGCGGCGCTGTCGATGATAGTCATACTTATGTTCGAGGATGTCCATTAGAGGACCAAGACAGTATTGACTCGTCTGCGTTTGTTCCGCGAATCCGCGGTTGATCAGTCAAGGCCACTATGGCGCTATCACACAGATACAGTAGTGCTCTCACAAGGTGAAACTCTGATGCATCTGCAAATGCTGGATTGGCTGAGACTTGCCTCGACCTGTTGGCACCGGTGGCTTCATTTCCTCCTGCCGCCTGAGCCACCAGACTGGTACTGCCTGACAACGTCGCCCAACCATCTCTCATTCTAACCAAACAACCACATACACAAAGAGACAAGGAGGACAATATAGAAAGGGGAAGGATCATGAGGCGTGGCGGATATTGCTATGAGATAGGATGGAAGTTGGTCAGGGTCATTGGTAATAGGATGCTCAATGGATAGAAAGGGCCATAGGTATGTCTACTTGGCGATCAAAGGCTCCAGAAGAAGTGACTGCCAGGCACTTGGATTCAGAATATTCTATGGTGGGATGCTGGCTTCACATGACAGCCTTGAGGACTTCTATGATGCCCGGGGAAAATAAAGTGTGGAGTTGATATAAGGTGTGCCGTTGTCCTCGTCGCAATCTTGACCATGATGGAGGATCTCATACATGTACGAGGACATGAGCAGCGCCATGACACCTGTTAAACTGATTACTGCTGATAATTAAACACTGTGATCTTGCTAGTCACTGATGTCAGCCCCGGCGTGATGGTCACACCGTATGATCCAGCTTGATGATTCTCATCTGTCTTTCACCTTCTCACCATCTTCTCACCATCATTTCACAACCCCCGATTAATTTGAGCCATCCGTCTCTGACCGCGTCAGTGGTGGCTGTTGCCTAAAGCTTGTGGCGGCGGCCGCTGTGGGTCTCATACTCTCGCGACTTTCCTGACTCGGCCGTGCTTTCCAAATCCATTTGGGCCAACGATTTTAGGTGTGCCTTCTTCAATTATCAGCTGCACTAGATCCACATCAATCTTCTAGAATCTTCCAGAATCACAATTGCGACCGAATCCAACTGCAACCTATCTTCGTTTCTCTTCCTTGGCACTTTTCACGCCTTAGGCACTCTCTCTTCCGTGTTACCGTCCATTCTTTCTCTGGTCATCGCACATTCAGGTTCTACCGCGGCGACCAGACACTAACTTCTTTTCATCCACGTCAACGATCTCCATCCTTCTAGTCATCACATTGCAGTTTCAGGCAACGTTACAAAACACGCCGCCATGGAGACCACCGATTCAACAGTCCCTGGCACTTCGCTGGACAACGTTGACCCCGTTGAAGCATTCTTCCAGCACCTTCTCTCGCCGTCGGATCACCATCGCATGACTGGCGTGGAGGCAGCGTATCACATCCATCTGGCATCCAGGGTCTTTCTCAACCGTGCGGATCGATCTACGTCTCAGGATCCTGACTTCTGGTTCCTGAAGAAGATCATCACCGAAAACCTGAACCAACCAGACTCAGCCACCACTATCTGGAATGAACTTGTCGCCCTCGCTATAGACAAGAAGCACGGCCATCTCAAGGATTTCACCTCGAAGGATCGGCAACTCCACTACCTTCACTGGATTGCCAGTGGACGGCAAGACGCCACCTCACCGTTCACCATGCGGCATGGCTCCAATCAACAAGGTCATCTCCTCAGTTCTACCTGCACCGTCTGCAAGGCTCCAAACGCGACAGAGAAGTGCAGTGCGTGCCTTGTGAACCCCGGTAGCGAGGTCACCTTTGCCACTGTCTATTGCGGTCGGGACTGCCAGAAGAAGGACTGGACTAGGCACAAGGTTACTTGCATGGAGGTCCGCGCGCTCAATCGTGCCGTGGAGATGGCCAAAGCCATGTTCCATCACGCTCTGGGCGAACTCTATCCACTCGAGTGGAACCTGCAGTCAATCAAGCAGATCGACGGTATCGTGGTGGCCAGGGTCGGCAACAAGATACAAAAGAAGGTTCAACACGAGGTCCAGTTCCCATATGACCTGGCTGAGTCAACAGATATCGCGCATGCCGTTCTCACGCACTCACAGTGTGATGCGCCACTTACCGATGCCATCTCTCTAGTCGAGATGCTCATTCGACGTAAGGATCGAATTCCATTTACCCTCTCTTTTCCACGCGCTAACTCGATCTCAAACAGCGGCCTGCAAGTCCATCAAAAAGGTGGTTTTCGTCCCGAAAAACGTGCACCGTCCAGTCCGCATGATCTTCGCAGACGTCAACGAATTCAGCTCGCTCCATCTCCACGAGGTGATCCGTGCCACATTGCCTTGCGGCTTGGAGTTTGCCATCGACCTGACCAGCGCCCAGATGGGTTGGAAGGAGATCCTCACGCCCTGGGCGAGCTACTCAGGCAGTCGGGTGCACCAAGTCCGCGATCACTCCCTGGTCCCGCCCCGGATCTTGTGCAAGCCCTATTTCGAGGCCAATCTCCGCGGGGAACTCCCAGCGCTCAGACCGAGAGCGGCGGTGATCGAGGCCGTCGTGCACGGCCTCGCTAACCAGCTTGGCATCCTCTATCTTGAGGAGAATGTCAGGAAGGTGCTCTATCTCAAGGCTCCCGACTTTGCGGTGGCCCGGACGACGCTGGTGGAGGCTGGCAAGCGAGGTCTGTCATACGTTGCTCAACTGGCACGCGAGGACTCGGCACGTCCTGTCTTTGCGGTTGATCCCGGTCTACTGCAGACGCTCTCTGTCCAGTCGGACGAGTCGGCATTTCGGGTGGCCTGCTGCGAGGTAGAGCTGTTCTTCTTCACTCGGGGTGAGCTTATGCGTGCCAAGAGGGACATGGCTAAGACGATCGAGCTTGTGCGGCCGCGGTGGCAGAGGGAGCTGAAGCTGGGAGGCATAAAGGGGCTTGATGTCAAGTGGAGGTCCGGTACGATGTGAAGACCATGAAGAGGGAGGTGCGCTGGTTGGAATGAGAGCTGGTTGGAATGAGAGCTGGTTGGAATGAGAGCTGGTTGGAATGAGAGCTGGTTGGAATGAGAGCTGGTT